>CM072514.1:3818365-3830865 GCA_036898135.1 Oncomelania hupensis | reverse complement strand
CCCCCTCCCCACCCCCGTGGGGTTCCCGGGGGTTTCAGTATAAATAGTATCCCCACTTTCTGGAAATTTAGTGCTTTAAATTCCCACTGTCGCTGTCTTTCTCATTTGCTCTTTCTCATTCCTGCTCTGTTCTATCAATCTGCTATACTGTCTTCTTCTTCGCTAAACCAGTCACCTACCGTTTTTCTTGAAAACTCTTCCGGGACAAAACTCCTCATTTGCGTGTTAGGTCTGTTGGATCAGCTTGGGAATATTGGATGCTTTCTGGCAAATGGTCACTGGAACTTCCTATGATGTTATTATTTGGCAATGTAGGCATTTTATATGTATGTGTTTTGTTGATATTGTATAATGATATTTATATTCTATTTTGTTTTTGTAAACGGGGGTTCGATAAATTAGAGTATAGCCTCAGCGTCCCCTGCGTGGGATGTCTTTATTGTAAAGTGATCGGCTGGTAGATTGCCTTCAGTGATACCATTAGGGTTGTTTCGGCAGATCTTTTATGCGGATCAGGGGTGAGTCCTCTTTCACTTCTCTGGTCCTGATTTGGCTCGGAAGAGTCCGCTGGACCTAAATCAATAACCATGTAATGTAATGTAATGACTTTTAATCGTCACATATTCTATGCTGCCATATCGCAATTTCTTTTCACAAGGCAGGCAAAAGATCACCTCTTTCTCCTCTAACTTCCGAATAAAATCATCGACTCTTCCTTCAGTAATAATTCTATCGAGCCCATCCCAACGCCAGCCATTCTTGAGAACTTTTTATTCGAAAGTCCTTCCCTCTTTTTACCACAGAATCTTAAGCCTCTTCTTTTGCCTTTGTAAACTTGTAGGCCTCAATTACATACTACACTGCATAGTATGTAGGAGGCCTACGAGTTTACATGTACAAAGACGAAACAAGATACTCAGAGCCTGTAGTTTAACAATAGAAGCCATTTTCAACTGTCTACAAATGGGAGGAAGTGAAGTTACAGTTCCAGTCTGATTGACTTTTACGCAATTTGGGGATCCGTTTGAAGATTCTTTCCAACTGGGAATAAAGGCCGATCACATATAGAGGAAATAAATCTGTTTCACTAAAAACAATTGTAATGCAACCAACATATTTTTGGCCGGAACATTTATTTTCGGCGGATTTGGCGGCGAAAATAGGTGGAATTTTGACTAAAAGAGGAGGTTTTTCATGCCTTCTCTCTCTCTCTCTCTCTCTCTCTCTCTCTCTCTCTCTCTCTCTTTCTCTCTCTCTCTCTCTCTCTCTCTCTCTCTCTCTCTCTCGTAATGAAAAAAAAATTCATAGTCGTACGTCTTTGGCAAATGTGCAAGGACTGCACGATGCGATCGCGCGATCTCGTTCCTTCGCTAAACAATTTATGCCTGCCTCATCTCCAACCCAGGCCAGTGCCCTTTAGCCGCTCTTTGTGCCGAACAGTGCTGTATGTAAGAACAGCTTATTACGTCCGTTGTTTATGACGTGGACCAAGGGGTAGATTTCCATTATCGAGAAAAAGGATAAAGAAAATGTTCTCTCGGTTGTTTGAAGCCAGAGAGACTGATGATGTTGATATTGCTGACGGGCGGCCTATATTAATTTCATAGATCGCGCACAATATCTCATGAGGTCTTCCGCTCACGGAACATTGACATTCTTTCGTGGGCGATGAAATGGGATAAGCCTCGAAGAACCGCTTCGTCGATGCTTTTGAATTGCGCGAAGGAAAGACAATAGGACAAGCACCTTTTTTGCTGGCACTGACATATAATGTTTTAGCTGAAGAGATTGTCCATCGGCGATCTCACTAGCTGTTCATTGCCGATCCTAGTGAGATCGTATATAGAGGCCTAGTAGGTGGATATAGGTCCTTATGACGATCGCAGAGTAGTGTATTGTAGTGAAAAGGGCAGTACCTATAAAGGTCGAAAAGACAACTAAAGACAACTAAAGACGGCTAAAGATAACTAAAGACGGCTAAAGATAACTAAAGACGGCTAAAGACAACTAAAGACGGCTAAAGATAACTAAAGACGGCTAAAGATAACTAAAGACGGCTAAAGATAACTAAAGACGGCTAAAGACAACTAAAGACGGCTAAAGACAACTAAAGACGGCTAAAGATAACTAAAGACGGCTAAAGACAACTAAAGACGGCTAAAGACACCTATGTATAGACAACTAAAGACAACTAAAAGTTGTCTTTAGTTGTCTTTTCGCCCTTTATAGGTACCACTAAAGACAACCGAAGACGGCTAAAGACACCAGGGGTAGAAATTTTAGAGAGTATACAAGGCTACAAACAACTTAAAGAGCCCAAAAACACCTGACATCTTTGAAAGACATTGGCTATGGCAGAAATTTGTTGCCACGTAGAAAGTACAACGGATTTAAAAAAATAACAATAATATTTTTCAAGTATATTATATAAGATAATTGATTTAGATACAAAGTGAAAGCTGTTCTGGGTGATTGTGTAGTCGGATTTAATGAAATAGCAATGCCCGATTCGAAACTGAGGCTATTGTTGTTTATAGGGTTAGGGTTAGTTGTCTTTACATAGGTGTCTTTAGCCGTCTTTAGTTGTCTTTAGCCGTTAGCCGTCTTTAGTTGTCTTTAGTTGTCTTTAGTTGTCTTTTCGCCCTTTATATGTACCGGTCTTTAGTTGTCTTTAGTTGTCTTTAGTTGTCTTTTCGCCCTTTATATGTACCGGTCTTTAGTTGTCTTTAGTTGTCTTTAGTTGTCTTTTCGCCCTTTATATGTACCGGTCTTTAGTTGTCTTTAGTTGTCTTTAGTTGTCTTTTCGCCCTTTATATGTACCGGTCTTTAGTTGTCTTTAGTTGTCTTTAGCCGTCTTTAGTTGTCTTTAGTTGTCTTTAGCCGTCTTTAGTTGTCTTTAGTTGTCTTTAGCCGTCTTTAGTTGTCTTTAGTTGTCTTTAGCCGTCTTTAGTTGTCTTTAGTTGTCTTTAGCCGTCTTTAGTTGTCTTTAGTTGTCTTTTCGCCCTTTATAGGTACCGGTCTTTAGTTGTCTTTAGTTGTGTTTAGTAGTCTTTAGCTGTCTTTAGTTGTCTTTAGTTGTCTTTAGCTGTCTTTAGTTGTCTTTAGTTGTCTTTAGCTGTCTTTAGTTGTCTTTAGTTGTCTTTAGTTGTCTTTAGCTGTCTTTAGTTGTCTTTAGTTGTCTTTAGTTGTCTTTAGCTGTCTTTAGTTGTCTTTAGCTGTCTTTAGTTGTCTTTAGTTGTCTTTAGTTGTCTTTAGCTGTCTTTAGCTGTCTTTAGTTGTCTTTAGCTGTCTTTAGTTGTCTTTAGTTGTCTTTAGTTGTCTTTAGCTGTCTTTAGTTGTCTTTAGCTGTCTTTAGTTGTCTTTAGCTGTCTTTAGCTGTCTTTAGTTGTCTTTAGTTGTCTTTAGTTGTCTTTAGCTGTCTTTAGTTGTCTTTAGTTGTCTTTAGTTGTCTTTAGCTGTCTTTAGTTGTCTTTAGCTGTCTTTAGCTGTCTTTAGTTGTCTTTAGCTGTCTTTAGTTGTCTTTAGTTGTCTTTAGTTGTCTTTAGCTGTCTTTAGTTGTCTTTAGTTGTCTTTAGCTGTCTTTAGTTGTCTTTAGCTGTCTTTAGCTGTCTTTAGTTGTCTTTAGTTGTCTTTTCCACTTTTATAGGTATCCGTGAAAGGGTGCAACGAGACAATGGCGGGAACGAACTAGACAACGTGCCTTGGAGGTGCAATTCCTTCTCTGGTACATTATTGTGTATGCCATGATGATGATGATGATGATGATGATGATGATGATGATGATGGTGATGGTGATGATGATGATAATGATGATAATGATGAAGAGGATTATGTTGATAATGGCGGTGTTGACAGGCACAAATCCAAGCTGTCAGCAAACTCAGTGTAGGTGTGTGTGTGTGTGTGTGTGTGTGTGTGTAGGGGAGGATAGAAGGGGTGGGGGTTGATGGGATGGTAGAGGTGTGGGGGGGGAGTGCGTTGGGAGGAGGAGGTGTGGGGGAGTTTGGGAAAGAGAGTAAAGCGATCCGTGTGTGTGTGTGTGTGGCTAGGTAGAAACGCCTTTATTCTGATATACACTTGAACCTCTACTGACTTTCTTTTGACGGACCCCGTTATTTTGACGTCAAAACAGTGTTCCGTTAGGGTTAGAGTTGTGATAGGCTTAGGGTTAGGTTAAGGATTAGGGTCTGGGTTAGGGTTAGAGTTAGGGATAGCTTCAGAAAATGGACAAATTTATAAAAATGTCAAAGTAACGTATGTAGAGTTTCATGAAAGTCATCACAACGGCGTTTCTACACGGTTGTGTGTGTGTGTGTGTGTGTGTGTGTGTGTGTGTGTGTGTGTGTGTGTGTGTGAGGTTGTAAAACCACAAAAGTGAGAAACAAAATTTACTTTTTTAGGCACAAATGAGGTAATTTTCTCGTTCCTCATTTTTCTCCCGTGACCCATTTGTTTCTAAGTACGCCGGAGTGCTTTTCTAGTGCATGGGAGTGCAGTTGTAGTGCAAAAGAGTGTTTTAAGTACAGAGGAGTGCACTATCCGGGACGGAGAAAATCCAGCCAATTTTCGGAAAATTTTGAAGCAAAAATCGACCTATTTCGTCGCTCCTAGGAGACGAACGAAGTAGGTCAACTTTTGAGACGGAAAGAGCCAATTTTGACTTAGATTCTTACATTTCTAGAAGAAATTTGCGTTCTTTCCGTCAAAAAAGTGGTTTCCGACTCCTACATTCTAAAATTACCTCATTTGTGACCTATACAAGAATGTGTGTGTGTGTGTGTGTGTGTGTGTGTGTGTGTGTGTGTGTGTGTTAAGATGACGCGAAGTGGATGACTTAGATACTGCGCTGTCCTCAGTAGGGTCAACACGGACAGAGCAGAGGCCTTCTGGCCATCATCTAGGTTTATGAAATTACTGCTCAGCGAGGAATGGTAGAGGGCGGGGCGGGATGTAGAAACTGAAAAATACTTGTAGGGGGAGGGGGGAGAGGGGAAGGGGAGAGAGTGAGAGAGGGAACTGTAAAATGTCCAATTAATTATAAACAAAAACAGCAGAAGAAGAAGAAGAAGAAAGGAAGGAAGAAGAAGAAAGGAAGAAAGAAAGGAAGGAAGGAAGAAAGGAAGGAAGAAGAAGAAAGAAAGAAAGGAAGAAGAAGAAAGGAATGAAAGAAGAAGAAGAAAGGAAGGAAGAAGAAGAAAGGAAGGAAGAAGAAGAAAGGAAGGAAGGAAAAAGGAAGAAGAAAGGAAGAAGAAGAAGAATGAAAGGAAGGAAGAAGAACGGAAGGAATGAAGAAGAAAGAACGGAAGGAAGAAGAAGGAAGGAAGGAAGGAAGAAGGAAGGAAGGAGGAAAAAGAAGAACGAAAGAAAGAAAGAAAGAAAGAAAGAAAGAAGAAGAAGAAGACGAAGAGGTGAAGTAATAATAAACTGTTGGACTATTGCTAACGCGGTCTTTGATCCCCGTGAAGAAAGGAAGGAAGGAAGGAAGAAGAAGAAAGGAAGGAAGGAAGAAGAAGAAAGGAAGGAAGAAGAAGAAAGGAAGGAGGAAGAAGAATGAAGAAGAAGGAGGAAGAAGGAGGAAGAAGAAGGGAAAAGGAAGGAAGAAGGAAGGAAGGGAGAAGAAAGGAAGAATGGAAGAAGAAACAAATGAGGAAGGAATAAAGGAGAAGGAAGGAAGAAGAAGAAGAAGGAAGGAAGAATGGAGCCAGGAAGAAGAAGGAAGGAAGGAAAAGGAAGGAAGGAAGAATGAAGGCAGGAAGAAGAAGAAAGGAAGGAAGAAGATGAAAGGAAGGAAAAAGGAAGGAGGAAGGAAGAAGAAAGAAAAGAAGAAGAAAGAAAGGAAGAAGAAGAAAGAAAGGAAGAAGAACAATGAAAGGAAGGAAGAAGAAGAAAGGAAGGAAGAAGAAGAAAGGAAGGAAGAAGAAGGAAGGAAGAAGGAAGGAAGAAGAAAGGAAGAAGAATGAAGGAAGAAGAAGATAGGAAGGAAGGAAGAAAAAGAAAGGAAGAAAGAAGAAGAAAGGAATGAAAGAAGAAGAAAGGAAGGAAGAAGAAGAAAGGAAGGAAGAAGAAAGGAAGGAAGAAGAAAGGAAGGTAGAAGAAGAAGAAAGGAAGGAAAAAGAAGGAAGGAAGGAAGAAAAAGAAAGGAAGAAAGAAGAAGAAAGGAAGGAAGGAAGAAGAAGAAAGGAAGGAAGGAAGAAGAAGAAAGGAAGGAAGAAGAAGAAGAAAGGAAGGAAGGAAGAAGAAGAAGAAGAAGAAGAAAGGAAGAAGAAAGAAAGGAAGAAGAAGAAAGGAAGGAAGAAGAAGAAAGGAAGGAAGAAGAAAGAATAAGAAAGGAAGGAAGAAGAAGAAGAAAGGAAGGAAGAAGAAGAAAGGAAGGAAGGAAAAAGGAAGGAGGAAGGAAGAAGAAAGAAAGAAAGAAGAAGAATGAAAGGAAGGAAGAAGAAGAAAGAAAGGAAGGAAGAAGAAAACGGAAGGAAGGAAGAAGAAGAAGAAAGGAAGAAGAAGAAGAAAAACGAAAGAAAGAAAGAAAGAAAGAAAGAAGAAGAAGAAGAAGAGGTGAAATAATAATGAACAGTAGGACTATTGCTAACGCGGTCTTTGATCCCCGTGTCGGCCAGTTTTTTTCTGGCTCAGTACTGCCAATGTTCTTCCTTCTGTCCCCCTCTTTTCTTCATCCTTCTTTCTTCCATTTTTTTTAGTTCTTCTCCTCTTTCCACTCTTTCTTCAGTGTTATCCCCGTGACTGCTACGTGCCTGTGTGTTGGTGGTTGGGAACAACGTGGGTATACGGTCCGCAGGCCTGCAGCGAGTTGTTGTGGTGAGTGTCTGACAGTCTTGGCCACTACAGCAGAGAGCAATTTGTGAAGTCGTTTTGCCTGCTGGCTAGGCCCTATTTAGACAGACCTAGGGAGCTGAGCGTCTGTGACCCCCACATCATCTCAGCTTTCTCACAGGCGGGCGCTATATTAGCTAGAGGTGAAAAAAAAAAAAGGGTATCAAACTCGGCGAAATTATCTGTCTACGGCGACCATCATTATATTTCAAGTCCGTATGAACGAGCTAGAATAAGCTTATTTCTCCCGAAATGAAGCGACTCAGTCGAGTCAACAAACGTTATAAGGGCAGCCATTTCAAGTCAAAAGTAAAGGTCGTCTTTTCTTCTTCTTTCTTCTGACTTGTTAATTTCTTTGAATTTGGTTTGTCTAAAGTCGCCATGAAAGCAGGCTTGGGCCTGATCTTGGCTTATACAATCTGATTTTCATTGCAACAGCTGGTCGAAAGTCCTAGAATTCTGAGACAACCATTCCAGGGTTGTGGTTCATGGTACGAGGCAAACAAGTAAAACGTCTGCTGAACACCAACCTGTTTTCGCGTCGTTAACACTAATTTGTACGGGGGAAATTGATTGCCTATGCGGTCACCGCCAACAGATAGTTTCGCCGAGTTTGATACCTTGTTGGTTTTACCTCCAAATAATACGGGCGCCTTTCAGAAAGCCTAGCGGTTGCCTTGAGGAACTTTTTGAGCTAGTAAATGCGCTAAAAGTGAACAAATTTCGTATACTTTTAGTAATAGTAATAGCCTGTGTTGCTAGTGGCCTGGTTCTCTAGTTATTGTCGTCTTCTTGTTAACATAAACTGACAGCTTATTGTGTTTGACTAGTCTACCTACAGACCCTCACTGTCAGTCTTATGAGCGTCAACAAGCTCTAGGACAATGTAGATTCTATCTAGACTTAGCCCTAGTCTTAAGGAGTGTACACAGTCATGAGTCCTTAATAAGGTGTCCGCCATTATGGCAGCATGGAACATTAGCTCCCATCGTAAGCAAGGCAATGCGAGGCAAATTTTGGAGAAAACTGGAAGACTTCCTTCAGGCCTAACCTCTTGTACTGTAACATCAGAGCTTCGTGGGAATTCTCGCCAGCATCGCCGCCATGTCATTCATTATTAGCGCTATTGTTTGTACAATATGTAGTACAATCATATATTGCTTATTTCCTCCAAGACGTGTTCTATGTCTGTCTGTCTGTCTTTCGCCTGTTTATCTTTGTGTATATGGCTGTGTGTGTGAGTGTATGTGTGTGTTTGTGTGTGTGTTTGTGTGTGTGTGTGTGTGTAAACTCAGCTGTGACAGATGCCACTTAGATCATTGGCAAGCACCGCCCAAAGAAGAAACCGTGGATCACACCTGAACTTTTGGACATGTGTGATAAACGAAGAAAGACAACATCCCCCCCCCCCCCAAAAAAAAAATAATAATAATAATAATAACGAACACCTCACAGGGTGCTGATACCCACCGAAAAATCCACAATGACATCCAAAAAGGCATGCGCACAGCAAAGGAAAATTGGATAGAAGAGCAATGCCAGGAAATAGAGAACAGCCTGAGCAAGAAGGCTCTCAGACTGTGAAGCGGCTGACAAGTTTTAAACAACCCAAGGTCTCCACGATCCAAAGCAAGTCTGGCATATGCCTTACAGAAGAACAAGAAGTCTTGGACAGATGGACAGAGTACTGTTCTGACCTTTACAATCACAAACCAAACGGAGACCCATCAGTTCTAGCATTTTCCTAGAACTGAGAAGAGGAAGAAACCCTCCCAATCCTCCGAGAAGAAGTTAAAGCAGCAGTGCAATCAACGAAGAAGAGGAAGTCAGCGGGAGTGGACAGCATACCCGCGGAATTACTCCAAGCTAGAGGGGAAGCGATGATTGACGCTCTCACCATTTGTACCAAAGATCGGGCAGAGTGGAGAGTGGCCTATACCATGGATACGGACGCTTGTCATCACTCTTCCCAAAAAGGGTACCCTTCAGGAGTGTGAAAATTATCGCACCATCAGCGTCATCAGCCATTTCAGCAAGGTCCTTCTGAAAATAATACTCTACAGTTTGAAACCTCAAGCTGAACAACTCATAGCTGAAGAATAAGCAGAATTCAGGGCAGGGCGAAGTACCACTCAAAAGATTTTCAACCTCAGAATAATCTGCAAGAAATACATACAGCACCAACAACATCTATAGCATGCGTTTGTAGACTTCAAGAAAGCGATTGACAGAGTCTGGGTGCAGCTCTGTGGGCAACCATGAGAGTGGACAACATCAGCCCTAACATTATTGAGATCATCAAAAGCCTGTATGACAAGGCTACCTGTGCAGTCCTCCACAACAGCGCCATCAGAAACTGGTTCGGAACAACAATCGGTGTGCGTCAAGGATGTCTACTCTCTCCAACATTCTTCAACATCTTCCGAGAGCGCATCATTTTGCAGATCACAAAGGCACGGTCAGCATAGGGGGTAGAACATTCTCCAAACTCAGTTTTGCGGATGACATTGATGGATTGGCTGGAGAGAAACAAGAACTTGAACAGCTGGTAAAGAGGCTTGACACCAACTTCATAGCCTATGGAATGGAAATAAGTCCAGAGAAGACCAAAATGATGACCAACAACACCAATGGCATCAACATGGACATCAAAGTCCAAGGCCAATCCATCAACACAGTACATAGGTTCAAATATTTAGGAGCCATTGTGTCAGACAATGGGTCCCGACAAGAAGTCCTCTCCAGGATCGCACAAACAACTGCTGCCATGACAAGGTTGAAACATATTTGGAAAGACAGGACCATCAGTCTACATTCCAAGGTAAGACTGCTGCGTTCCCTTGTCATCTCCATCTTCCTATACGCTTGCGAAACATGGACCCTCACAGCAGATGTACAACGAAGAATACAAAGCATGGAGATGAGGTGCTACAGAAGACTTCTGGGCATTTCCTATACCCAGCACATCACCAATAACGAAGTTCGACAGACCATCACACAAGCCAGTGGACAACAATGGCATTCTCACAGTGGTGAAAAAACAGAAACTCTGATGGTATGGTCACGTCACCAGATCATCAGGCCTTGCAAAAACCATCCTGCAAGACACTATGCAAGGAGGCAGAAGAAGAGGGAGACAGAAAAACAACATTCGAGAATGGACTGGTTTGACCCTGAAGAAGCCATAAGGGTTGCTGAGAACAGAGAAGGATGGAGTGCGCTGGTTAAACGATCGTCTGTGGTGTCCCAACGACCTTTCAGTTACGGGATAGGATAGGATAAGTGTGTGTGTGGGTGTCACGTGGGGTTTATGGGCTCTGCACAATGGAATTATGGACCCTCACGTTTATTCGGTGGGAACTGCTAGTAAGTCACCCTATGAATTACTTTAATAAATTTATTTGTTTAGCTCGTTCTGTGTTAAGGTTGGGGTACAGAAATAGATAGAAAAATGGTAAAAGATTACTGTCACACTAGCTTTCACACGGCTATGAATCATATGTAGTCCAGCCACTTGATAACAGTTAAAATCACACATTTATTTCTTCTACTCTATACAAGATTCTCTAAGTACTAATCTAACTTAAAAAGTCTCAGTCACTGCTAATAGTTCGATCGCTGATAGTCTAGGCAGCTGTTATATCTTCCTCGGGCACTTGCTATTATATTTCATGTAGATTTGGACTACTGTGGTCCGTTTTACAGTTTCTGAAGAGTTGGACTACTGTGGTCCTGTTTGGATCAGTTTAAGTGCACCTTCGTTTTTGCACTTAACTGCTAGATGGTGCGTGCGAAGTCCTTCTGTGAGGTAGCTTCTGGTCCACCTGTGTCGTTGTGTAGTTGGGTTCCCTTGCCACGCTGTGGGGTCTGACAGGGTGTTTTTCAAGGTAGCTCTTTCCGACTTGTGCGGTAGAGTCTCCTCAACCAACTAGTCGTTTCTGTGGAGTGGGGTGCACAGGATAGCTCGCCTGCTCGTCTGTAATATAAGAGACGAAATTCTGCACAACCCTGAATAATCGGTTTGTGCAGAGCGTCTCACTGAAAGCCAAAGTAGCCCTCAGTGATAGCTCCACATCTCTATACATAAGCGACGAACATTCTGCTACTTCCGGGTTCCACTGGAATCTCACTCTAAATTCCTATACATACATAAATATCAATCGTGTCTAACTATACACATACAGAATTAATAATATTATAAACATTCAGTGGTACAGCCACTGGTCTGCAAACATACATATAAGTTAAACAACAGTGGTTCCGTATGGTATGCAACATGGCGGCGCAACCGGTCGTGTTTCGCCACGTGTTCGGCTGTTCCACATGGTCACGCAAATTCGGATTAACAATTCACATTTATGCATAGCAAATTCCACAAACATAATTTCAACAATAATATAAATATATCACGATGAAACAGAAGTGTGTTCATTTACCTGTTTGACAAGTTCAGGCCCGTGGCGACTAAATAGAATTCTGAGATTCTAAAGTCCTGCTTCCTGGTCTATGAGTGAAGATAGTTCTCTGCTAGCTAAGGAGATGTTGACTCTTCCTCGTCTCACACACGACTGATTCAAACTGTGTTAGGCTCGGACCCAGTCAAACTGGCGCGAACCGCTTTGCCTAAGCTCTCATTGGGTAAAACGGTCCGATTCAAAGCTCAAGTGCTGACTCACTGCGTAGCGTGGGTCGGGCTCGCGGTGTGTACTTTAATTGCTGCTGTGTACTATACTAACTCTCTTAATGTTACAATTACTACACAAGGCTAAATAGTCACTGGGCAGGGTAAAACTAGCCAATTCATGACAGTGGGTGTGTGTGTGTGTGTGTGTGTTTGTGTGAGAGAGACAGAGAGAGAGAGAAGTGCGCACGCGCGCGCTCCTCAAGACTGACGTCATAACATGATGGAATGTATCCACCAATGACGACACCAAAACCGTCCTGATGTTGCAATTATCAGATAAAACTAACGAAGAAAAAATGCCTCCGTTGTTGTTGTTGTTGTTGTTGTTGTTGTTGTTGTTGTTGTTGTTGTTGTTGTTGTTAATGCTGCGGCTGCAGTAATAGCAGCAATCTTTTAATTTGCACGCGGCGCAATACCAAGACAAATGCAATCTGCTGAAAAACAAGCACAGCAACAACCACAACCACTAACACAGCAACAACCACAACCACTAACACAGCAACAACAACAACACACTCTCTTTCTTTCCCCCCCTCTCTCTCTCTCTCTCTCTCTCTCTCTCTCTCTCTCTTTCGTGTACGTTTAATTTTCAGGAAAACACCACATATAACGTGTTTGAATTCAACGATGAAGAGTTTACCTCTTTGAAAGAAGGAGATAGAGGGAGTGGGGAGAGGAGGAAGAACAAGAAGAAGACAGAGAAGAAGGAGGAGGAGGAGGAACAAGAAGAAGACAGAGAAGAAGGAGGAGGAGGAAGAACAAGAAGAAGACAGAGAAGAAGGAGGAGGAGGAAGAACAAGAAGAAGACAGAGAAGAAAAAGGAGGAAGAAGAACAAGAAGACAGAGAAGGAGGAGGAAGAACAAGAAGAAGACAGAAAAGGAGGAGGAAGAACAAGAAAAAGACAGAGGAGGAGGAGGAAGAACAAGAAAAAGACAGAGGAGGAGGAGGAAGAACAAGAAAAAGACAAAGAAGAAGGAGGAAGAACAA
>CM072514.1:3795865-3813365 GCA_036898135.1 Oncomelania hupensis | reverse complement strand
TTTTTTGACGGAAAGAACGCAAATTTCTTCTAGAAATGTAAGAATCTAAGTCAAAATTGGCTCTTTCCGTCAAAAAAGTTGACCTAGTTCGTCTCCTAGGAGCGACGAAATAGGTCGATTTTTGCTTCAAAGTTTTCCGAAAATTGGCTGGATTTTCTCCGTCCCGGATAGAGCACTCCTGTGTACTTAAAACACTCTCATGCACTACAACTGCACTCCCTTGCACTAAAAGAGCACTCCCGCGCACTTAGAACAAAATGGGTTCATGAAACAAAATGAGGTCACTGTAGAGAACGGCAGTTGGGTAGAGAGAGGCATAGGCCTAGTGGTATGGAAGGAGTATGAAATAAACTTTATTATGATTGGATGAAATAGTATGATTGATCCAATCAATGATTAGCAGTGAAATGACGTGGTGTTTGAGCGGGAATGTTGTTAGTTTAGGCACTCCTATTCTGTGTTTTGAGGAGGGCAGTGGTGTAATTGTATTACGTAGCAGACACATTGTAGTGGACTTGTTCAACAAGGTTTTCTATCATGGCGGATTAGAAGCATGGTTTGATCGTCCGAACTGCATGTGGTTCTCTCGTATTGCTGCATGAAGCAGGTATTTGTAAAACAATTTTTTGATGTGCCATTGTAATGTTTTGAAGGAAGAATTGTAATATTTTGAACGAAATAAGGATGTGAACGAACTAGTGAGCTGTTTGCTGGTTTGTACTGGTTGAAGATTTGTCAATGAGAAAAGGTATGTGCGAGGGTGGTTGTTGATAGAGAGAAATATTATTATTGTTTATTGTGAATTTTGAACGAAGGTGTATGGATAGGTATATTGTGACGGAAGTGGAGAAATATTGGGAAAATGGTGAGCAGAAGGAGAAATTACTATTCACAAGGTAACAGAAGAAAGAGGAGGAGAGGAATGATATTTAGTTTAAATAAGTAGTCTCAGACAATGTTGTTATTGTATGTTCAGCCGCTGAGCTGGGGCTGTCAAGGAAGACAACCCAGATGTTGATGTTGATGCTAATGACGATGATGGAGTGATGGCTGTTGCTGATGCACTGTATACCGACGTATGGTATGGTGACATCTTGTATGCTGATAATGGATGCTGATGCATGAGGTCGACTGGAAGACAGCGACTACAACTTGTTAATTTTCAGCCAAATCATCGTGGTGTGAGTACCTATATATATTTAGAGAAAGTGTGATATACACATCGACACATGTGTGTATAACTTGGATTACAGTCTTGAAGGCTGGTATCACAGATAGTCGGTACTCTGGATTGAAGAAGTGTGATGGTGACATGTGTTGCCAATATTGATCAAGTGAAAGACGATTGACAGAGTGGACTTATGTGATTGACTATGCGGACTGGAGTGATATGAGTATTGTGCATTGTGTCATGGAAGGGGAGATTTCTAAAGTATAATTGAGTGACAGTGCGAAACGAACATTGGAATTATATTGACGTTGGAGGTGATGTTGGAGAAGGGGAGATTATATGTGTTAAACTGATGTGGGGTTGTAAGACAGACAACCGAAGTGTGTAATAGTGGTGATAGTTGGAGGTGAGGAGGTTAAACAATGTTTATAATTAATTTATTTGTGTGTAATTGTGACTTGGAATGAGTTGTGGTGAGGTGCGGTTGGTGTGAATAATTTTGTAAGTCAAGTGATTGGAAGTGATACATTCTGACTCCTGGATAATAATTCATGTGCTTAAAGTTAGTTAATATTTAATAGAATAGGGAGAGCGTGGAAATCATATATAAAGGAGTGGTTTTGTTTTGTGAGTGATTGAGGAGTGTCTGAGAGCAAAGTAAACAGAGAGAGCATGCACCATACAGAGTAAGTCAGACACACACTCACTTCGCAAACACAATAGTTATTACAATTTCTTTAATTGTTTAATAATTCCACATATATAAGTATAATTTAAGAAAACCCATGCGTTACATCTGGTGACCCTGAAAAACTCTGTGTTAGTTTAAATTAATGTAAGGTTGTATCTATTGTGTTGAATGGTGATTGCTTCCCTTGCCTGTGTCTTTTGTATTGGGTATTTATAAGTGGTCTGAATTTGATTGTCTCCCTTGCATTGTAAATAAATTTATATATTTTGTGTTGTTATTTATCTTAGGATAGTTGTTAAAAGAATTACTCCGTCTCCAGGTTCACGGTGGGGCTCTCTTGTACAGAAATTCTGAGTTGCTCAAGGGCCTAGACTCATTTTCTTCCTTTGGGGTTCTGAATCTTCTCTTTGCTCGCTTATCTAAATTTTGATTAATTCAGTTCTTATATTATCAGTTACTCTTGTTATACTCGGTAGGGCTATTCTTTTGTGTGGGTGTGTGTGTGGATATGGAGTGAGTTAGTTTTCCACGCTCTTATTTTAAAATAGAATAGTTAGCAAAAGCCTTCATTAGAATTAATTTTTTTTAGTAGAATTGTTGTTTTGTTGTAGTTGGTTACTTTTGTTTATATTTAGACCTGATTATATTGTGTTGTAATCACCTTACCCTTGTTTAAATTAAGTTGATTTTATATTTTATAGAAATTAGTTGTTTTATTTGTGCATAATGGTTAAAAAAATTTTTTTTTCTTGTTTGTTTTAGTTCCATTTGTGCATCTTTGTTGAAAATTATTTGTGAATGTTTTGAAGTTTGTCTATGTTTTTGCTGTGAGGTTTCTGTTTGTTGACTTAGTTTACCAAAAAGTTCTTCTCTCCCTTTGTTGCAGTGTTTTGGGAATTTAGTATTTATTGTGAGGAAATTTGAAAATTTTATAGAATTATTATAATTAATTGGTATTATTAGTATAGTGAGTTAAAGTTGTTTTTATTTTGAGGTTGGAATGTTGAAAGAAAAATAATAATGATTTTGACTTAATTTTTTTTTTTTGCTGATTCGCCACTTATTATTGAATTTGTCTTGGATTTGTGGATTTTGTGTGTTGAAAATATTTATTAATATTTGGTATTGATGATTATTGGAAATAGCTATTAGTTTGTAAAGTTGTTATAATAATTATTTTTTTTAAAACCTTTTGTCATCTTTAGTGTTGTAAAATGAGTTTGTTAGTAATTTAAGTTGAATACTGAGGGATAAAAACACTTGATACTTGTTTTGAAATTATTAAGTATTGTTGTATTAGGTGTTGATTTGTGTATTTTGTTTAGTTATATTGAATATAATGTAAATAGAGTGTTCTAGATTGAACGTTTGGGCTGTTTGTTAAAATAAATTTTATTTTTATCATTGTTTCTCGGGTTTTGGGGACTTAGTGCATTAATACTAGTGGTTTGTTGTATATTGTATATATTGTTAGGTATTAGGTTTTCATAGAATTTTTTTTTTTTTTGTTTTTTTTGTTTTTTGGATTTTTTTTTTTTTTTTTTGTTGTTGAAAAAATTTTGATCCTAGTCTTCAGTAAACAAAACAAACATGGATAATTATGATGAATTATTTCAAACTTTTCTCAAACAAGCATCTACTTTAGGAGTTTCTGACAAAGAAAAATATGTTAAAGAATGTTTCGAAAGACTTGAAAGAAAACAGGAAAGAGAATTAGCTGCTCAACAAAAGAAAGAGGAATTAGATGCACAAGTTGAACTAGAAAGAGAGAAAACTAAACAGATGCAAATACAACAACCAGCTGATATTGAACAGGGACATGGTGGAAGAAGACAATACATAGGTCCTAAGCCAATCTATCCAAAACTACCAATGTTCAAAGAAAAGTCTGATGACATAGACTCGTATTTGTTTCGGTTTGAGACTCATGCTAGGTCTCTTAACTGGGATGAGGACAAGTGGGTGACATATTTGTCAGCTTTGCTAGATGGTGGTGCTTTGAATTTGTATCATAGCCTGTCTGCCTTGGGATTTTGTAATTATAATACATTGAAAGAAAACTTATTGAAAAAGTTTCAATGCACAGCTGATGGCTTCAGAGAAAAGTTTAGAACTATTAAACCAGATGGAAATGAACCATTTCAAACTTTTGGGATTGAACTCAATAGGCTTTTTGAAAGATGGTTGACACTTTCGGGAGTCGAAAGAACAAAGAAAGGAATAATCGATCTCATTCTTGGAGAACAGTTTTTGAATTCAGTTTCTGCCGATTTGGCTACATTCATTAGGGAACGAGGTTTGGTCTCCCTTGATGAGATGATTAAAACAGCAGAATGTTATCGCCTTGCTAGACCGGGAAAAAACTTAGCTCGAAAGATACCTTCCACTGCTTTTGCTTCTGTTGCCCAGTCAGAATCAGATGATACTTATGATACTTTTGAAGCTAATGCTGCTACTCATTCAGGTTATAGGGGTGGACGTGTTGACAAACGAAGAGGAAATTTTCGGGGGAGGTGGAATTTCAACAGGCAGTCAACTGCCAATGACCAGTCACACAGTTTTGATAGAACTGCTGGAAGTCGTGGCGCGGTCGGTCGTGGTTCTACTTCGACAAACAGTATGACATGCGATTTATGCAAAGGCACTGGTCATGGATCTTTCAGATGTCCCCTCAGAAATAATCCAGTCAATCCTTGTTTCACCTGTGGGTTAGGGGGTCATGCTAGAAAAGATTGTCCTTTTTTAAAGAGCGACTCACAGAAAACTCAAAGTGCTTCTGTTGGAGTTGCAGAAATTGTCTGCTCTGTGTTGGATTTGGCCAGTGGTCACTTGAAGTTAGAATTAGGATCGGTGAAGGGTGAAAAATGTTCTGTTCTTCGGGATACAGGTGCTACTGTTTGTGGCGTTCGTCAAAGACTAGTTAGTCCACAAGATTATGTAGAAGGTCAGGTTCGTTGCAAAACTTTTGGTGGAGAGATTACCTTCTATAGGTTAGCGCAGGTTCAGGTTTCTACTCCATATTTTTCAGGTTCTTTGCTGTGTGCTGTACTCCCAGACCCTGTTGCGGATCTGATTGTAGGAAACATTTCAGAAATAAATTTTCCTCACCCTGAGATTGTTGATCATAGTGGACAACACATTGGCGCTGCAGTCAGTACTCGCGCGCAAACAGCGAAACAAGACATACCGCACAAGCCACTGATTCGCGTGTTGTCAGATTTTGGGCTAACTCGCCAGGAACTGATTGATTTTCAGAAAACAGATTCTACTATACATCCTTGTTTTGGCTTAGCTTCATCAGGAGAAAAGAAATCTGTTGGTGCCAATACGTATTCGTTCTATCTGGATTCTGGTGTTCTGTTTCGCTCATATGAAAATTCAACACAAATTCTGCAACAAATTGTTGTCCCACTCAAGCTTCGCTCTGCTGTTCTAGTTACAGCTCATGATCAGTTGCTTGCAGGTCATTGCGGTACACGTCGAACCTTGTCACGTGTCTTATCAAAATTCTTTTGGCCAGGAGTATCGGCTGATGTTGCCAGATACGTTAAGACTTGTGACTTATGTCAGAAATCCGTTTTCCAAGGGATCGGCACCTCCAGTTCCATTGTCCGTGGTACCTCAGTCTGGAATTCCCTTTGAAAGAGTGCACATAGACATTGTTGGCCCACTGTCGCCTCCATCTGATGAGGGTCATAGATACATTCTGACAATGGTTGATTTAGCCACGCGCTTTCCAGAGGCTGTTCCTATGAAAACCATTACTTCTGTTGATGTGGCTGAAGCTTTGCTGTCCATTTTTGCTAGATTGGGCTTTCCCAAAGAAGTTTTGTCCGATCAAGGTACTCAATTCAACTCAGACTTGATACATCAATTCCATGTTCTGTGCGGTACTAAGGCTATTAGAACATCTCCTTTTCATCCTCAGGCAAATGGCATTGTAGAGCGTTTCCATAGAACTTTGAAGGCAATGCTCGGAAAGGTCACTCAAACACATCCAAGAGCTTGGCATCGATACCTCCCAGCACTATTGTTTGCATGCCGTGAGTTACCCTCTGAAAGTACAGGTTTTAGTCCTTTTGAACTTGTGTTCGGTCGACAACCCAGAGGGCCGATAGCATTACTTGCAGATTCTTGGGTACATGATCAAGCGCAAACTGATGATGATGCTCGACATTTGTATGCATACGTTTTTGAACTCAAGAACATACTCGCAGAAACATGTGAATTAGCTAAACAGAATTCAGCACAGTCATCTGCTAAGAACAAAGTGTACTTTGATCGCTCAGCTAAACAAAGAACATTTTCCGTCCATGACGAGGTGTTGGTACTTCTGCCATCAGAGTCCAACAAACTTTTGATGCAATGGTTAGGCCCCTACACTGTACAACAGTGCATGCATCCAGATTACAAAATCTTGGTCAAGGGTAAACACAAAATCTTTCATGCGAACATGTTGAAACGATACTTTCGGCGTGCTAACATCGCTGTAGTGCAGGATGATGATCAGGAATTACCTACTGTTGTTTGTCAAGGTTCAGCTGTTAGTTGGAGTGAGTTGATTCCACACCATTTTTTTGAAACGGCTCAGAGTGACAGAGGTCAGTTTCAGGATAGGGATTATACTCAGAAACATGCTGATACTACTTTGTTATCTAAGATTGAACATACCGTTTTAGGTTCGGTAGGCATTGTACAAGATGATGATGATGTAGTTCCTGTACCAACCTTACCTTTGGCATCATCAATGACAGATGAAAATATCACTTTTGTCTCTTTTGACCCACTGTTGTCCAAATCTGATCATGAAAGCATCTTTTCGGTTTTGAGTGAGTTTCCGAATATTCTCACTGCAAAACCTGGTTCCTTTTCTGGTGATGTCTTGCTTGATATTCATTTGACATCAGATATTCCGGTGCGTCGTAAGGCATACGAGTTACCTTTTGCTTCTCAACAGGTAGTGGCCCGTGAGATTCGTACAATGTTGAACCTCTGCCAGGATCTCAGAACGTTCTTGCTGATTTGTTGTCACGTTCTGATGTTGATCAATACCTACCCTGAGTTCTATTTTGTAATAGTGAGGTAAAAAGAAACCTCGGTCGGTATCTTTTTTTTGAAGGAGGGGTAATGTAGAGAACGGCAGTTGGGTAGAGAGAGGCATAGGCCTAGTGGTATGGAAGGAGTATGAAATAAACTTTATTATGATTGGATGAAATAGTATGATTGATCCAATCAATGACTAGCAGTGAAATGACGTGGTGTTTGAGCGGGAATGTTGTTAGTTTAGGCACTCCTATTCTGTGTTTTGAGGAGGGCAGTGGTGTAATTGTATTACGTAGCAGACACATTGTAGTGGACTTGTTCAACAAGGTTTTCTATCATGGCGGATTAGAAGCATGGTTTGATCGTCCGAACTGCATGTGGTTCTCTCGTATTGCTGCATGAAGCAGGTATTTGTAAAACAATTTTTTGATGTGCCATTGTAATGTTTTGAAGGAAGAATTGTAATATTTTGAACGAAATAAGGATGTGAACGAACTAGTGAGCTGTTTGCTGGTTTGTACTGGTTGAAGATTTGTCAATGAGAAAAGGTATGTGCGAGGGTGGTTGTTGATAGAGAGAAATATTATTATTGTTTATTGTGAATTTTGAACGAAGGTGTATGGATAGTATATGGTGAGCAGAAGGAGAAATTACTATTCACAAGGTAACAGAAGAAAGAGGAGGAGAGGAATGATATTTAGTTTAAATAAGTAGTCTCAGACAATGTTGTTATTGTATGTTCAGCCGCTGAGCTGGGGCTGTCAAGGAAGACAACCCAGATGTTGATGTTGATGCTAATGACGATGATGGAGTGATGGCTGTTGCTGATGCACTGTATACCGACGTATGGTATGGTGACATCTTGTATGCTGATAATGGATGCTGATGCATGAGGTCGACTGGAAGACAGCGACTACAACTTGTTAATTTTCAGCCAAATCATCGTGGTGTGAGTACCTATATATATTTAGAGAAAGTGTGATATACACATCGACACATGTGTGTATAACTTGGATTACAGTCTTGAAGGCTGGTATCACAGATAGTCGGTACTCTGGATTGAAGAAGTGTGATGGTGACATGTGTTGCCAATATTGATCAAGTGAAAGACGATTGACAGAGTGGACTTATGTGATTGACTATGCGGACTGGAGTGATATGAGTATTGTGCATTGTGTCATGGAAGGGGAGATTTCTAAAGTATAATTGAGTGACAGTGCGAAACGAACATTGGAATTATATTGACGTTGGAGGTGATGTTGGAGAAGGGGAGATTATATGTGTTAAACTGATGTGGGGTTGTAAGACAGACAACCGAAGTGTGTAATAGTGGTGATAGTTGGAGGTGAGGAGGTTAAACAATGTTTATAATTAATTTATTTGTGTAATTGTGACTTGGAATGAGTTGTGGTGAGGTGCGGTTGGTGTGAATAATTTTGTAAGTCAAGTGATTGGAAGTGATACATTCTGACTCCTGGATAATAATTCATGTGCTTAAAGTTAGTTAATATTTAATAGAATAGGGAGAGCGTGGAAATCATATATAAAGGAGTGGTTTTGTTTTGTGAGTGATTGAGGAGTGTCTGAGAGCAAAGTAAACAGAGAGAGCATGCACCATACAGAGTAAGACAGACACACACTCACTTCGCAAACACAATAGTTATTACATTTCTTTAATTGTTTAATAATTCCACATATATAAGTATAATTTAAGAAAACCCATGCGTTACAGTCACAGCAAATAAACCCACTTTTGTATTCAAAAAGACGGTTGTGGAACCCATTGTGTCCTCTTTACAGGTTCACACCTACCCACACACACACACACACACCCACACACACACAAACACAAACACACCCACACAAACACACACACAAACACACCTACACACACACACACACACACACACCTACACACACACAAAACTAAATATCCATTTTCAAAGAAATTCTTCCAGTAGTTTCAGAGAAAAGTGGGAAAAATAAATAATGAAATAGAGAGAAAAATATAACGTCACCAAAATGACGTTTCTCAATATACATAAGATTTGACTTAAGGCTCAACGCATCTGTACACTCTCATTACATACAAAGTTTAAAGGTAACGTTTAAAACGTGACGTCATCAGGATTACATCACTCGATTTGCATAAATTTGATTGTACGTTGGAGACATTGTTAAAATCTAAGTATATACCAAACGTGAACTAAATACCTCGAGTAATGTGGGAGAAAATAGAATTTGAAAAAAAAACAACAACAAAACAATTTATGACGTCACCAAGATGACATCACACAATGACATCACTCAATATAACATAGTTTTGTATAGGCTTAAGGTATCTGTACACTGTACACTCTAAAAACATACAATATTTTTAACGTAAAATTTACTAATGTTTTCTTTTAAACAAATTACCTCGCGATGGTTACATCACTCGATTTGCGTAAGTTTGGTTTTACCTTAGAGCACAGCAAAGTCTAAATAGATTCCAAACTGGAACCAAATCCTTCCAGTAGTTTGTGAGAAAATAAGATTAGAAAAAAAAAACACAACAAATGATGACATAACCATGATAACGTCACACAACATGCATACTTTTTTTGTCATCTGGTAGGATTCATTTTTTCCCAAATAAATGCTAAGTATCAAATAAATCCGTTCATTACTTTCATAGAAAAAGTGCGCAACGCTAGACGGACGGACGCCGGACACCGAAAGCCTAAAACAGTAGTTTCCGAGCTTTAAAGTTCGGGAACTAATAGGCTTAATTCTCATTAGTGAGAACAATAATGAATATAATGACACCGATTGGTTGGAGCATTGTTGGGGGTCATCTTATACTTACCACCACACTAGTATCCGTGGTTGTTTCCCCTGCCCTTGTGCAGCAAATGGAGGAAACTAGACGCTCACGTGTCTTCCATCTCGGTTATTTCCCCGGAACCAAGAATGATCTCCCTTCACACCCTTGACGGAGAGGTCTGTGCAAAATTGTCTCCCCTGAAGGCATAATGGTTGACAATGTGACCAGGCCAGAACAGCTTGTTACTGTTGGCATGAACACCACTGCAGATAATTCTAATAGGCTGCACACGACTTCTGTTCCGCCTTGCTATGGCTCCAGTCACTCAGCCTGTCAGGTCGTCGGGGTAAAATTAAGGAGGAAGAATCAGAGACGCTTTTGCAATCAATATGCATGCTGGTATGAGCATGGATGACAATAATTCTTGTGGGGGTGGGGGGTGGGGGGGGGTGGGAGGGGCCAGCGCGCGCGCGTGTGAGTGTGTGTGTGTGTGTGTGTGTGTGTTCGATTATACGAGAAAGAGATAAACCCACAGACAGAGACAAGACAGAGAGACTGAGACAGATAAGACAGAGAGAGAGACAAAGAGAGGGAAAGAAACAGAGAAAGAGACAGAGAGAGAGACAGAGCAAGACAAACAGAGAAGGAGAGAGAGAAAGGCACGTTTGTTTTAACCCGCATTTCGCTTCTGTCGTTTCGCTGTCGTTTCGCCCTATGTGGGGAACGTTTAACTAATAGTCTTAACAATGTCAGCTTGAACTATATATATCTATATCTGTTGCTATCTTGGCCGCCGACGTTTTTCCTCAAAAGGCCTGATTGTCATTGATGACGTATATTATGTACCACATCCGTTATGATGTATGACTGTCTCCTTTCAATTGCGTCATAAATCTGTGACTAGGGACGAAACTAAACATCGTAACGGCCACACCTCTTTAGTTGCATGCTGCCAGACTTAATGGCCGCTGAGAGTTGCTACCACTCAAGCTTTTTGGTCAGTGGACCATGATTGTGGTCGTAGTGAATAAAAGCAGGGTCCCATCTGTAAAGGGTTCTCGATGTCTATCAGAATGAGTGTTAGCTACGTTGGTTCGTCTCTTTATGTCGATTAACGTCCCCGGACACTTTCGCATATAGGGGACGGAGATAAGAGGTCAAAATGCAGAAAGATTCGTGATGAATTGCCACAAGGCTGGTCGCAGGATATCATTCGTTGCAGTGTTGATGTAGGTCGTTGTGGTAGGAGATGCCCCGCACAAGGCGGAGGTACAGCTGGTGTGGCAGACGCGCAAAAGGTGGAGGATGCGGGTCGAAGCTGCTCGACGAGGCGGGAGGAGGTGTGGCCGTGGTACCAAGGGGCCTACATGGAGGGTAGGCAGAACGCTGGGAGACTCTGGCGATGCGTAGCAAATGCTGTCCGGAGGACGTCACCCTCCACAGGTATCCCCGCGTCACCCAGCAGTAGAGACAGAAACAGGGTTGCCAGGGAATGGAACGACGGCATCTGAGCGACGTGACGTCAATCGCCGATCCGCAAACCGCCGCCCAGTCGATGGAGCCCTACCGCGGTCAAAATGGAGTTTGAAGGTTGAGGCTGAATATCGTATCGGGATCTCGCACACGACGCTGTCGCAAGTTCAACTTCAGGGCCCAGTATCTCGACAGTCTCTGTAGGCTAAGTAGAACTCCACACAAGCACCCCACCAGTAAATAGCACCGTTTGTTTTATTTTTACAGGTTCGCTGTTGCTCACTCAAGTTTGTTCCACGCTACAATCCAAGGCACAGTGCAAGGAGGCAGAAGAAGTGGGAGACCGAAAAAGAAGTGGGAGGACAACATTCGAGAATGGACTGGTTTGACATCGATCGAAGCCCTCAGGATTACTGAGGACAGAGAAAGATGGAGTACGCTGGTTAAACGATCATCTTGATGTGATCGACGATGTGGTGTCCCTACGACTTCCGAGTTACGGGATAGGATAGGATAGGCTAGGACAATCGCCGCCTTGCAATCTTTATGCCCACGTGACTGGTCCTCTATCTTATTATTGGACAACTGCCCTAATAACATCACGTGACAATAACTAAATTAGGCCTATAGTAAACTCGTCACACCCACTGTATGCATATTAATGATGAAAGTGAAGACCATGACTTGATACAGCTGTAAACCAAACGGGGGCGATGTGCCTGTTTTATGAACAAGGTTTGTTATGTAGCCCAGTATATCCCACTACCCCGTGGGGTCATGAGCAATCTTGCCACTGTAGATTGTTCTAACCTATAAAGGGTACAGTGAAAGCCCCAGTTGAAAACCTGTCTTGCCTTTGTAGGCATGACAAATTAACTGCGGCAACAGTTCTCCCCGTTGGAGTGCCGGGGGTTTCAGTATAAATAGTATCCCCACTTTCTGGAAATTTAGTGCTTTAAATTCCCACTGTCGCTGTCTTCCTCATTTGCTCTTTCCCATTCCCGATCTGTCCTACCACTCTGCTATACTATATTCTTCTTCGCTAGATCAATGACCTACCTTTTTTCTTGAAAACTCTTCCTGGACAAGACTCCTTGTTTGTGTATGAGGTCTGTTGGATCAGCTTGGGAATGTTGGACGCTTTCTGCCGGGTGGTCACTAGGGCTTCCTATGAATGTACTATTTAGCACTATAGGCATTTTATATGTATGTTTTTTTGTTGATGATTTATAATGATGTTTGTATTCTATTTTGTTTTTGTAATCGGGGAGTTCGCGTAGTTGAGGTCAACCCTCAGCCGTCCCTCGCGTGGGATGTCTTTATTGTAAAGTGACTGGCCGGTGGAGGGCATTCAATTTTCCCACTGGGGTTGTTTCAACAGATCTTTTATGCGGATCGGGGGTTGTCCGGTCCTGATTTGGCTCGGAAGAGTCCGCTGGACCTAAAGCAATAATAAAACAATCAATCAATCTGTATATCCCACTAGTAGTCCAAAACTCAAAAGCTTAGCTGAGGTTTTCAGCAGCGAGTTACCACTTTATCATCCTTTGATGTAAAAAAAACAATTTATTTCGAATTCTCAGGAAAACTCATTTTCGCGAAAATCTTTACAAAAAATACTTGGAAGGAGTCAACTTGAATGCAGTTTGTACTGACAATACTTCCTCTGTCACCTGGCCATTTGCTCTTTAATGATTCTTGTTATTTTTATTATTATTTATTTATTGTTTTGTTTTGTTTTGTTGATTGGTGAAGGGGGTGGGGGGAGGGTAAATCTTTTCTAAAAATAATTGTCGTCCTTTTTTTTTTTAACACACAAGGGGAGAAAAATGCCTATAAAGAAACAACGTATGAGCGACCGACCCCACCCCACCCCACCCCCTCTTCTCTCACCTTGCTCCCACCTGCACATAAAAACACACACACACACACATACACACACACACACACGTTGCGATGACTGTTGTGAAAAAAACAGACATTATTTTGACACACTTTTCATTTTCTTGACATTATTTTGACATTTTCAAATGTTTGAAGCTAACCCTAACTCTAACCCAAACCATAACCCTAACCCTTAACCTTACCCTAATCCTAAAACAGCTCAAACTCAACGGAGCACTATTTTGACGTCAAAATAGGGCGGCCTTCCAAAAAAGTCAAAAGAAACCATGTGGAGTTTCATGTGTGTGTCAGAGTAACGTCGTTTCTACATGCCCACCCACTCACACTCACACACACACACAAACACACACACACACGCACACACACACACACACACGCTGTTTCAAAGTTTTTCCAAATAAGTGGAAATTCGCAAACAAAAAGAAAACCAGAAAAAGCTTTTTTTTTTCTTTCAGGGGAGAGCAGCTGGGCGAGCCGGGCGTGAGAGTGACGTCACAGCAGTGTTAAGAAGAGTGTAGAAGATTGGTGTATAGATTTTGTGGTGCCGCTGCAGCAGTGATCAAAACTTAAAACACAGTTTGATGCCTTGCCCCCGGGCTGTCACTCGCTGCCAGACCAAAGTAAACGGGTTCTCATATCAGTTCCAACCACAGGCGCTTGTACCTGGACACGAGAGCGCCTATGCCTGTGACGCGTCTCCCTTTGGTTATCAATAAAAAAAAGGGAGACGCGTCACACCCCCCCCCCCCCCCCCCCCCCCCCAGCTTTTTAAAACTCTTCATATTCATCATTTCTCTTCTTGCGTGCGAATGCAACGATTGATCTCCCGTCCCTGTATTTCAACATTGGTTTTAACGTGGTCCTGGAAAGGAGATGGCATTACATTAATTTAGCCGTATCTTAATTTAGTTTTAATGATAACATTTACGTCCCATATACGCTCAGGTGTCTGGGGACTTTAATTCACCACACGAACGAACAAAAGGCATAGGCGCTCGCGTGTCCAGATACAAGCGCCTGTGGTTTCAACAATTGTCCAACATGGATCGAACCAGTTTATATATTGTATATGTGGGTTATTTGTTTGGATCCGGAAAATGCTGCCAACGTGGTTTTGAGCGGCTTACAAATGTATATCTTTATAATAATAATAATAATAATAATAATAATAATAATAATAATAATAATAATAACAACAACAACAACAACAACAACAACAACAACAACAACAACAACAATGAGGACGACGATGATGAAGAGGAGGATGAACAACAACAACAACGACGACGACGATAATGATGATAATGATAAGGATACTGAAGATGATGATGGTGACGATGATAATGACGATGATGTTGATGATGATATTGATAGTGATGATGATAATGATGATGATGATGATGATGATGATGATGATGATGATGATGATGATGATCATAATAATAATAATAATCATCATCATCATCATCATCATCGTGATCACCATAATAATAATAATAATAATAATAATAATAATAATAATAATAATAATAATAATAATAATAATAATGGCTGCTATGCGCTCCTTGCTCCTAAATCAGATTCAAAACGCGGCGATCTGTAACCGACATACCCGCGCACATCAAAGCCACGTTTACCACTCAAACATGTGGCGTAAAGGCATGGAGATCGCTACTAGAAGACGGAAATGAATACTGCTTCGGATGAGAGTATAAGTCGAGGTCTAGTCTGCGCAAGCACGAATTGCATCGCACTGACTTCAGAAATCCTGACGCTCATGTCATAGACGGGAGAGTTGCAGGGACATTAGAACACCTTGCAAGCACTAGGTCCTTGCAAGAATTATGGGAAGGAAAATTGTGGATCTCAAATTTAGATCCGAGGAAGCAAAAAAAAGAGTTATGCCCCCTTCTTTTTGCAAACCTATGAGGCTAACAAGAAATAATATGTCTGTTTACAATAACATAGGGGGAAAATAGAGTCGGTAGGTCTGCTACCCTTCTTCTTTAATTTTTTTTTAATTTACCTTTTCCACCTTGGGTGCGATTTTTTTTTTTGGCTTTTTCAATTTTTTCAATGGAAAGCAGTATAAATCATTATCAAACCAATGGCATCAAAACGGACATCAAAGTCCAAGGCCAATCCCTCAAAACAGTGCATAGCTTCAAATATTTAGGAGGCCTTGTATCAGACAATGAGTCCCGACATGAAGTCCTCTTCAGGATCGCACAAACAACTGCTGCCCTGACAAGGTTGAAACCCATTTGGAAAGACATGACCATCAGTCTACATTCCAAGGTAAGGCTGCTGAGCTCCCTTGTCATCTCCATCTTCTTACACGCTTGCGAAACATGGACCCTCACAGCACATCTAAAACGAAGAATACAAAACATGGAGATGAGATGCTACAGAAGACTTCTGGGCATTTCCTACACCCAGCACATCACCAACAAGGACATCCAACAGACCATCACAAGCCATTGGACAACACGATGACCTGCTCACAGTGGGGAAGAAACGGAAACTCCGATAGTATGGCCACATCACCAGAGCATCAGGCCTTGCAAAGACCATCCTGTAAGGCAGGGTGCAAGGAGGCCGAAGAAGAGGGAGACAGAAAAAGAGGTGGGAGGACAACATTCGAGAATGGACTGGCTTGACACTGAACGAAGCCATGAGGGTTGCTGAGAACAGAGAAAGATGGAGTACGCTGGTTAAACGATCATATGTTGTGCCCCTACGACCTTCGAGTTACGGGATAGGATAGGATGGGATAGGATAGGATAGGGTAGCAGTATAAATCCAAACTGTTTGCCGACTTTGCAACAAAATGGGATTTTAAGCACGTCATAAGCAGTTCAGGCTATTCGCAACTGTGGATCTGTCGATGTGACTTGTAGTTGCATTTTGCTATCGTCCACAAGCATGTTGGAGATGACGCTGTGAACTTGAGCGTAGAGATCTTGATGGTTGTTGGGATCCTAAGGTTCTGCTGGTAGGAATTTGCTTGACAAGAGTTTCGGCGACAGGGATACCCTTGGCAAGCATGTTTACGATTTCTAGGTAGTATTTCTGTAGTTGGAGTAACATCATTTGTATGTGTGGCGGTGTCATTCCGATGCGTTTCTTGGTGATGCTCTCCAATGGCGTGTGTTCTGTCTTGACTAATACTTTGTGTCCGTAGATGGATAGAGGCACATGCTACAATGATGATGATGATGATGATGATGATGATGATGATGATGATGATGATGATGATGATGATGATGAAGTTTAGATTGACTGCATCCCAATACCCTTATTGGAGAAGGAGGATGGTAATGATGATGGTAATGACAACGACGACAACGATGACGACGACGACGACGATGATGATGATGATGATGATGATGATGATGATGATGATGATGATGATGATGATGATGATGATGAGAATGAAGATAAAGAAGATTTTATAAGCAATATAGTCCTGGTGTTCACAAAGTAATAAGATCAAAGACTTTAATTTCCATTTTATCAGCGCTTACGCCTTTCACGTCGAAATTTGACGCCAGTTTATCTTCTACGAGATATTTCATCTTTTAGTGGCTGGGTGAGTTCTACTTCATCATAATCCACAGAGAATAATTAGTGTAACAATTTGTAAGCATCCTTCGGGTTGACCCCCTCAACCGTTTTTGGTTGGGTCTTCTGATAATACGATGGAAGCATTAATTGCTACGGAAATGCATTAGTGAAATTTCATATTTTCCTTTTTGCCATCGAGTGGGAAAAAGAGAGAGAGAGAAGAGAGAGAGAGGGGAGAGAGAGGTGAGAGAGAAGCGAGAGAGAGAGAGAGAAGAGAGAGAAAAGAAAGAGAGAGAGAGAGAGAAAATAGAGAAGATAGAGAAAAGAAAGAGAGAGAGAGAGAGAGAGAGAGAGAGAAGAGAGAGAAAAGAGAGAGGAGAGAGAGAGAGAGAGAGAGAGAGAGAGAGAGAGAGAGAGAGAGAGAGAGAGAGAGAGAGAGAGAGAGCGGAAAAACGTGGAATTGACATAGAGGAAAATGAAGGCGACAGGCAAATCAAAAGCGTTTCTTCAAAACAAATTAGGCGTTAAACGTAAGAATAATGACGAAACCCTGCTTCCCATAGAATTCCAACAAAACGTGCGCCTCGTCTCTGTTTGTTTTTCTGTCTCTATGTCTGTCTGTCAGTCTGTCTGTCTGTTGTCTCTGTCTGTCTGTCTGTCTGTCTGTCTGTCTGTCTCTCTCTCTCTCTCTCTCTCTCTCTCTCTCTCTCTCTCTCTCCCTCCATCCCTGTCATTATTAAAATGTACTTGCGTGAGTGTGTGTATATGTGAGAGTGATTTTTATCCGCTGTAACCCGTTGCAAGGAAAAAATTGTCTTAGGAAAATAAACCGCTCCCTCTCTCT
>CM072514.1:3650865-3793365 GCA_036898135.1 Oncomelania hupensis | reverse complement strand
AAGAAGAAGAAGAAGAAGAAGAAGAAGAAGAAGAAGAAGAAGAAAGAAGGAAGAAGAAGAAGAAGAAGAAGAAGAAGAAGAAGAAGAAGAAGAAGAAGAAGAAGAAGAAGAAAGAAGGAGAAGAAGAAGGAGAAGAAGAAGAAGAAGAAGAAGAAGAAGAAGAAGAAGAAGAAGAAGAAGAAGAAGAAGAAGAAGAAGAAGAAGAAGAAGAAGAAGAAGGAGGAGAAGAAGAAGAAGAAGAAGAAGAAGAAGAAGAAGAAGAAGAAGAAGAAGAAGAAGAAGAAGAAGAAGAAGAAGAAGAAAGAAGGAGGAGAAGAAGAAGAAGAAGAAGAAGAACAAGAAGAAGAAGAAGAAGAAGAAGAAGAAGAAGAAGAAGAAGAAGAAGAAGAAGAAGAAGAAGAAGACTGGAAGGGCAGTAGGAGATGTGTTGGAGCTAATCCACAAGGTTTGTTATCTTGTCCATCTAAATGCGGAGCTTTCTTTCTTGTTTCCAATGCTGGCCATCGTATGGCTCCTTTAAAGCTTTATCTCATGGACCCTGCGCCCACACTGTATGGCGGCCTACTAGCGCCAAAACCCACAATTACCAATATTACAAGATACTTTAAATTAACACGTATTCTGTGTAATTTACAGAGATACCGGTAATCCAAAGTGTTAACTATAAGATATCAGTACTTGACACGCCTTCCTAGCGCCAAAGCCTGATAATTACACATTTCGCGTAATATTAACAACTATCGTGAGATGTTTACAATTATTGTGAAATAATTACAACTACCTCTAAACATTACAAATATCTTTGCGTGATGATGTTTAATTTTTAGTTTTGGCTCCAGCAATCCCCCTGGACATGCACCAAAACAAAAATTGTGATTTTCACCTGGTCATTAACACTTTTACGTGTTACTTGTAAATAATTATGTAGTGTACCACGAAACTGTTCGTTTTGTTTTGTCTCAACCTTACTACAAATTACGCGCAATATATAAAGACCGCTCTGCGCAGACTTCCAAATCCTATCCTATCCTATCCTGTCCCGTAACCCGAAGGTCGTAGGGGCACCACAGATGATCGTTTAACCAGCATACTTTATCTTTCTCTGTCCTCAGCAGCCCTGATGGCTTCGCTCAGTGTCAAACCAGTCCATTCTCGAATGTTGTCCTCCCACCTCTTTTTCGGTTTCCCTCTTCTTCTACCTCCTTGCACTGTGCCTTGCAGAATAGTCTTTGCAAGGCCTGATGATCTGGTGACGTGGCCATACCATCGGAGTTTCCGTTTCTTCACCACTGTTAGCAGGTCATCGTGTTGTCCAATGGCTTGTGTGATGGTCTGTCGGACTTCGTCGTTGGTGATGTGTTGGGTATAGGAAATGCCCAGAAGTCTTCTGTAGCACCTCATCTCCATGCTTTGTATTCTTCGTTGGAGATCTGCTGTGAGGGTCCATTTTTCGCAAGCATATAGGAAGATGGAGATGACAAGGGAGCGCAGCAGTCTTACTTTGGAATGTAGACTGATGGTCCTGTCTTTCCAAATGGGCTTCAACCTTGTCAGGGCAGCAGTTGTTTGTGCGATCCTGCAGAGGACTTCCTGTCCGGACCCATTGTCTGATACAATGGCTCCTAAAAACTAAAAACTAAACTAGTCTTCCAAATACCCACTCTTTTATGGAACGCAAAAGTCGTCAAATGCGCGTGCAAATGCACGCGAAAATGCACACACAATTGCCCGCCCATCTCGTAGGTGATTGGTCCAAAACGTACACGCCAAACTGCGCAAGCGCAAATGCACGCGCAATTGCACACGCATTTACCTACGAGTCACATCAAAACAAGGAATGGGAAATGTCCGAAAATATGTACCAAAAATAATTTTATTACAAACTGACAAATACAGGGTGTTCCAAAAGTCTTGGGCACATTTGAAGTCCCCATATCTCAATAACTATGAATGGTAGTAAGATAACAGTTGTGCCATTTTAAAGCTAATTACATTAAGTTTTTTGTAAAGCTGTTGATTTTTTTATTTCTTTTCAGACCCATTAATGGCGTTCACTCAAACAGAAAATGTAGGGACGCGTTTGGCAAGAATTTGACTATCGGCTTGATGTGTGTCGTGTGACCAATGGTGCTCACATTGAACATCTTTGAACATTCCATGTAAAACTTGAGATTACAAGCTTTCTGAATTTACCAGATGCGTTTTTATATCCTTTATAGTTTTGGAAATATTCAATGTCAAAATGTGCCCAAGACTTTTGGAACACCCTGTAGGCCTACATTACAATGTAACCCTCGCCACTGTGTCTCCAATCCCCAAATTAAACGCTATTCTAATGTATATTTACCATTCTGTCTTTACTTTGTATCCAACAGAGCAACAACAAATGTACAGATTGTTTCACCAAAAGTTTTAGTCGCATTGATAAAAACTTAGCGTAGAGTAGTATAACCTTTGAGGGAAAGTTATACAGGGGAAGAAGATGATGATAAGGGATGATTATAGAACTTGTAAGCTCGACATGGTTATTGTAGTGAGTCAGAGGGGCAGAAGTGTTAGTATTAGCTAGCACGTGCGATACATGTGCGATGGGTCAGCTGTGTTTGTCCGGCAAGAATGACTAACGGCCACGTTTAGTGCATGTACATGCAGCAGGTCTATGGTCGGCAACCATTGGTCTCTTGTATGTAAAGAGCGTGGTCAGTTCTGACCACGTGATAGGTACAAGTCCCAGAAATCTTGGGTGGGGCAATGACGTAGTAGTTAGGGCATCTCCTTATGTAGAGAGGTACGTCTTTTCGAAGTTATGCTATAAAAGCCGGAGGAACAAAGAAATCTTCCTCTTATCTTTCACCTCCTGCTTCGTCCAGTCCGCTCTTCTGTACAGAGTGCTAGAACGTAGGGCAGTCAGTATATAATATGTAGTGAATTTAATAATGTAAAGAGACTGCGGGCTCTTTTCTCTTGTGCATAATGAGTTAGGATGTGTGTAGGATAATTACTACAAAGCTTGGTGGCTTGCATTTAGTAGTTGTTTAATTGGTGATTTTGTTATTTAGAGGCAAAAGTGAGATTGAAAGTTAATCAGTAAATGAGCTGATAAATAAGTTAGGGCCGTTCGGTTCTAAGGGTATGTGCATAGCTTAGACTGCTGTTTTAGTCTATTACTGTTAGTATAGGGTGAAAGTTCGTGTTTTCAATGGAGGAACGAAGGGCGAAAGAAAATGGAAAGATATGGTAAGAAACAATGAATTTACTTGACTATTATTTGCATTGTTAGTTAGAATATATGTGCATGCGAGTTTTATGTTTCTTGGTTGACACGTATTAGTTAGATTATTAAAATTGTATAAAAAATGGAGACAAGCTGTAGTTTATTGTGTTTTATTTGAGCGCGTGGCAAACCCTTTTGGAATGGCAGTGAGACTGATTCTACCTTGTTTGTCTTGTATATTATAATTTGGTTTGTCATGCCCTTTCCCCGTACAAGTTTAGAATTAAGTAGTTTAGATTAACTCTCACAAGATAACGCAAATAATAGAGACGCGTTACATTGGTGAACCTGCGGAATCATACTTGGACATTGGTGGTACAAGTTGTAAGGGTAAAATTTTGGTTGAATTCATTCATTTTTAAGTGAGCAAAATTTAGTGTGTAAGATGGGAGACGACTGGGATTTTTCACTGACAGACGCTACAATTCCTTGTCCGCCAGACAGAGGAAAAGTTGTTGAACATTTCAGACTATAGAATTTTTTTTGGAAAACAATATCAGTTAGTGCAACTGCAGGCAGTGTATGTGTAGAAAGAGGATGAGTTAAAATAATGGATAGAATGGTCGGTGCACGCCGACTAAGACGGTATTTCTGGACCGAAAGAACAGCACACAAATTCGCACTTCTGCTGTATTCCCCTGTTTATCATTAGCTACGTCAAGGTAGCCTCCGTAGGCTATGTTTGCAGTGGTAGACTATAATTAATCACGGCAGGGCAAGTGCCTGGCCTAAGCAGTGACCCTTTGACCTTATCTGTTAGTCTAGAGAGCGATTCGTAACCTTAGAGCACATGCTGTTATCTGTTTCTTTATGCCGATATCCCCCTTACCAAAGTTAGTGATACACAACTTGTGAAACTACATGAAGGCAATGAAAACCAGGGTGTGTAAACGAAAGAAAGTAATGAAACTTATTGTGTAGCCTCCTTAAGTATACTCATTGTGTAGCTCCCTTCAGTCTCACAAAGCTACACAACAGAACGATGAAACTAGTGATACTCGATCCCAGGAGAAGGGTCGAGCGTCACAAATGAATGTACCTCCTAAACGTATTTCTCAAAACAGGTCGCAGGTAACGAGCACAGGTCAGTCTCAAGGTGATACGATAGTGTCATCGTCAAGTACAGATATTGAAGAGCCTGTGTATGAGGTAGAACGACTGCTTGCAACAAGGATGAGAAATGGACAAAGATACTATAGGGTTAAGTGGCGAGGGTACTCGAACACTACGTGGGAACCCGCGACTAACATATCTGAAAAGTTAATTCAGCAATTTCATGTAAATAAAACTTTGCAAGGGCGTACGAGACGTCGAAATCGCAAACGGTGATTACCTAGGTGTTTAAAAGTGCGATCATAATCCGGACTATGTTCAAACTAATTACACTAAGGATTGTACAAAGTATACATACTTGTTTTTATTGTGGTTCATATGGTGTAATACTTGTCTTGCATGACAGACTATATAAGTCATTGAGGGTCATATTTTGGAGCCCACACCTTGTTGATGAAGCACTGATAATGTTTACTATGTGTTTGATTCATTACGAAAACGATGAAGCAAATGAATGCACTGCTTAAGCATTCATGATGATGATGATGATGAAGATGATGTTGATGATGATGATGATGATGATGATGAAGATGATGTTGATGATGATGATGATGATGATGATGATGATGATGATGATGATGATGACGATGAGGATGTTGATATACAAGGTACCAATTCGTGCGCATAAGCTGAAATGTGCGCTAATAAGTACAATAAATGTGGGGAAATCACTAAGTATGAGTAGTGATGAGACGTTCCATGACGATGGAAATTAAACGTACGTGACGACGTACGTCAAGTATTAAGGATCTATGCGATGCGATGTGATGCTGTCGTACATAAGGTGGTACGAAATTTGCGTACACCGGTGGTACGAATTCTAGTGTAAACGGGGACACTACAGTGAACAAGTACACAAATGCTGTACTGGGTAAAGGTACATTATGGTGTACCTTAAATACAGACGGGGGATGACTCTGCAATACTTGCATTGAGTCTTACTGTATCCAGGCTTGTAGGAGGCTTGGGGAATAATAACATGATCACTTGTTTACAGTGATGTGGAGGCTTTGCATGCTTTGCGAGCCTAATGACCTATTGGACTTAGACATTTGGAGGATGTGTTTGCTTGATTGACATCATACTTGGTGTGTATGATGATGTGTCTAATCTTTTATTCAGTTTTTAAGTTGCAGAACCGATGTTGATGATACCTTCCTCTCCGTTTCATGCAAAGGTTTGGCGCGCGACAAGCTTTTCGTCACCTCGTGACGTCGGCATGGTACGGATTGACAAGTATCGTTCCATCATTTTATTTACGGGTCCAATTCTTTTGTAATGTGACAAAATTCAGTTCTAAGTTGAAGAATAAATTCGTATGTATGACAGAAGACATACTTGACGTACATTTCCAGTTTCATCAGTACGGACTGCTATTTTTTATATTCGTATTTTTATTATTTGCCAGATTGTATTAAATTATTTAACAGTTCTTCTTTCAGATCACCAGCTTCAATTTCTTCTAATGTGCTTATTTATAATGTATTTTTACACTTTTTCTTGCAGAAGACAACTTCTTCCTTTGGCCTACCTTCTCACGTTACAAATGTAACTCTGTTTTTCGTTTTCTTATCATGAATAGGTTATTTCACATGTTCACTATTCTTTAATTGTTTCAGTCGCTTCTTCTTCTCCTCCCTTCTTCTACTTATCTTCATCACTGGGGTGGTGCCAACTCATGCAGCTCGCTTGATTGATGGCATCTTCTTCAAAGATCTTGGTCATCTGGTAACAACTATCCAGCATTGGCAACATACTTATGTCATCGTGGTACCTAAAGTAACAATCCTGCCAATACCTATACTTAATTATACTCGACATTCAGGTAACATGAGCACGATATGTGTAGCTCATGAAGTAATTTTAACATTGTTCATTTTCATTCTACAATTTATCATGGACAACAGAATATATAGTTGCTTTTCAAGGTGTTGACTTGTGTTTAACCATTAATATGCTCATTTCTTCCAGGACAACTTTGTTTCAAATTTTTCAGGTTATCACGCCACCAGTTCCCATCAATCACACAACGCCTCCTGCCACTCGATTAGTCAACATCCCAGACTTCTTGCCTATCTTGTCTGGTCAGCCTCCTTTCCTTGCTGACGGACACTAGTCTCACAGCTGGATTTACTATTCGGCGCAGAGTAACTTTTGGTCTATCCTATCCTTGTCTCTACTATTCTTGAGGCGCTTTTCCCCTTCCTTATTTTCCGCCCACCTCTCTTTCTTCGCCAAATGCTCTACTCTATCTCGCCCACCACCTCCACCTCTTCCGTTCTCCTCCTTAACTTCGCCTTACTACTTATTGTTCTTATTCGTTCTACTTGTTGAAGACTATCATTTATCGTACGGAAGTTAACTAAGAACTTTTTAATGGCCAGCGCTTAGTAAATATTTATTTTGTCACACTCCCAGCTTGTCCTAGTCAATATTATTTTACTATAAATAAATGATTCCGTTATCTTAGCGGAGGTTTCCATGCGTTACACCTCCTGATCTCGATATTACATGGCTTGAGTTATATGTTACAATACACAAACGGAAGAAATCGTGCATCTTCCCCGCGTGCGGCGCATTCTTGTCTCACAGTATGAGACGTGAAAATAAATTCGGTACTCAATCATCCTCAAAGCAGGATGCTCGTTCTCGTGATTCGCCACTGAAAAAGGCGACGGCTTCGGTTTCTCCGTCACTAATTCAACTGCAATCCGAAATGGATGAAATTAATTAAAGTTCTTTCATTAATGCTATGTTCAATTGTTGCCTACGGTTCTTGTGTGAACGGGTAACGATATTCATCATCCATCTCGGAAATGCTATGCATGATACGCATGACCGTTGCATGCAGTGTTCATTGGTGTGTGTTATATTTTCTCGCAACAGTCGGCAACAGTTTTGTCAATTGTTGAGATAAAATCCTTGGGTCAACATTTTGTGCATGATGTTGACACTTATATTTACTTGTTTTTGATAATGGTGCTAATTCCGGGTTTTTACGAATCAGCACATGGTGGATTAATTCATGTGCATGTTATTTATTGATTCTTATGTCCTTACTTAGTCAAACGGCACATCTGTTGCCTCCAGTTCTCTATATTATATGAAAAATAAAATTTTTTTTATGTACTTGGTTCAACAGGAAATGTTCACAATCGTAATTATTCTTTATGGGTATCTATCTATGTTGCAACGCACTCATTCGAATTTCTAATTATTACATGCGTTCATTTCCCTGAAGTGTGTTGCACTATTCAGCAACGTTGTCGATCACTTTACTACAATGTCTAGAGATGACACTTACTTTTTGTTGTATTTGGGTTTATTCAGTGTGTTCTATGTGCATGTCAATGACATTGGAATTTTTCATGGGTTTTTAATGATTTTGTGTACACGTATTTTGCTGACACTAATTCTCACAGTAACCTTACAATGTGTGTGCAGTAACGTTGATGTTGTGTGTTTAATAACCTTGATGTTGTACTCGCAATCCTATTGATGTTGTAATCCGTATCTATAACGTAATTTACAAGTTCTTCGCTTATGACTTTATATTTAATGGACTTTATTTTTAATTAATGGATTGCGTCTGGTTGACATGAGTCTCACAGATGCTCGACTTAATGTATACTCAATGTTACATGTTTTTTTAACATTGTTTCCTGTGTTATGGCCACTGCAACTCACTCGTGTTAATGTATCATGTTTGAATTATTACTCTCTATTTCCATTATTTCGTGTGTGTGTTTTTTTAATCCATGATCAATGATAACTTATATTTCGTTGTGCTCCACATTGTATGCTCCTATTTAATTTTCTATAATTATCATCTTTAAGAATTTTATTGTATAATTATTTGTATTGGACATCTCTTTTATTGCATAATTCATTTTACCCTATTATTTTGTTGTGATGCCGTTTTTTTTAGGTACCATTCTTGTCTGTCGATTTATTTCTTCTCTCCCCTTTCTCTCATCTTTACACCATTCTTTTCTATACGCTGAGAAATTCCTAGTATACACATGATAGGAATGTTCATTCATAGGGGTGACCTTTTAACCTCTTGACCTCTTGGTCTTGTAGTACTTTCTCCCTCACATATGCAGACCCTTTTCCTCGCTCACACACACGCACCACCAAATTTTGCTATCGTTCTCCTATACCTCTCTCTCTTCTTTTTGTCTCTTCATTCCCTCTGTGTGCTCTGATCTTAGGTTATCTCCCCTCATCTGTGTGTTTCGTCCTAGTGAGCAATTTTCCCCTCCTTCTACTCTATCTGTTTATCTCGGTATCTCTCCTATATCTTATTTAAGGTTTACACTTTTTTTTATTTCACACATGTTAGTTTTAGTGATGTTGTCACTTTGCCTTTTTGAAGTTGCCTTGACATGGCACAGTGTTTGCTCATCAATTGATGACTTCCTCGTTATGCCTCCCTTACTTTGTAAAGTTTTTTTCTCTTTTTCAAATTTTTTTTTCTACAACTTGTTAAATTGGTTGTTCTGCACTTTAATGGTTTTTTTTCCTCATGTCTTTTGTGCATATTTTGCTCACATTTTTACTTGTTGATTTTATATGTTCTTCTAGTTCATATTTGTCATTTCAGTGGTATAATGATTTATGGTTGATTGTGTATCGGTCTTTGCCGTTTTCAACCAAGTTTATCAATTGTTTGCTTTTCTATTTTTATCATGTTCCTTTGAGATATTGTGGTGATTTTAATTCAATGGTGTTGTTTGCAGGTTATAGAATGTCCGTCACGGTGTTACCATGTCACATATTTTGGTGTGTCATAATTAATATTTATATTCAGTGCCTTGGACGCTTTGCAGTGGTTGTGACAATTATACTTTAAAAACAAACATTTTCCAACAAAACTTTCGTAACAGTGATCAACGTGTCATATTGACTTTATGAGAAATATGTCTCGTATCTACCTTAGTCTTCGGGGATGTCTTCATACCTTGACAAACATCAACGTCGCCAAGTGATGTCACCATCACACCATGCAGTACCTCCTTTCTTCAGCCATCGCCTTACCCTGTCTTGGCCTTCTTGGACCTTTTCGTCACGTCAACGTTCAACCAGTCTACGATTGCATTAGACCTTTCGTCTTCAATTAACGAAGCAACCTTGATGAAAGATCCCACCTTCGCCTATTGTCTGAGGTCTTCACGGCCTTCGTTCCCACCTACACCCACTTGGACTGCTTGTCCGTACCCCAACTTGCGCCACTTACCCACTTCTTCAGATGCAGAGAACGACTCTCTTTATGTCCCTCGACCAAACATTCTCCCACCTTCTCCCAAAGTTGTGGTCATCTCCCATGTTCCTATATTACAGCCGGGGGAGAGCAAAGACTGTCGCTAAACGAGGTTGGAGCTCTTCTCCTTTACTATGCTGTAATCTCCGTTCCCATTCCCTTTGTGTGCTCAACCTAAACGCACACTCCCATCCCCCTCGCTTGCTGCATACTCCTGGGTGCCTCGTCATGTGGGACTACTTCTTTCAGACACTACGTATTTCGTCATAATCTACGGTCGAATCCTGGTTGCAAGGTCCGCTACACCACGGTTTCTCCATCAACGGAGGTTTGCATGGTGCGGTGACGTCACATTCTTCATATAGCGACACTTCAAGTTTCTTCGTCGTCCCTTCGTCCATAGCAAGTCTACACGTCCGTCTTCAATATTAATTGTATTTACTTACGCGCAAACGCCTTAAGGTGCTGCTTGGCTTGTGGGGACAGTCCTCATGTGTCCTCATTGCCAAATGTCCTCATAGCCCTTTTGGTCGTTTCTATTGCTGGATTCATCGGTCTTCACTTCGTGTTCCTGCACTACCTTAAAACTTTTTTTGGGGTACATAAACTGTACGGTACTTTGCCATCGGACTCATTTAATTGTGGTTTTTCGCTGTTTTGTGCTTATTTATGTCATTTGGTGCATGCAACTTTCTTTTGCAATTTTTATATTTTGTAAGTCTTACCTCATCTTCGCCACTTCGCCTCCTCAGATCGCTTTAGTATCGTCACTTTGTACCCTCTTTGCTTTATTTTATTTTTTTTTTTTTCATGCTCAATTTTTAAGGAGCGAGGACGCTCCTTCGCAGGCCGGCGGCAATTATAACCTTTGAGGGAAAGTTATACAGGGGAAGAAGATGATGATAAGGGATGATTATAGAACTTGTAAGCTCGACATGGTTATTGTAGTGAGTCAGAGGGGCAGAAGTGTTAGTATTAGCTAGCACGTGCGATACATGTGCGATGGGTCAGCTGTGTTTGTCCGGCAAGAATGACTAACGGCCACGTTTAGTGCATGTACATGCAGCAGGTCTATGGTCGGCAACCATTGGTCTCTTGTATGTAAAGAGCGTGGTCAGTTCTGACCACGTGATAGGTACAAGTCCCAGAAATCTTGGGTGGGGCAATGACGTAGTAGTTAGGGCATCTCCTTATGTAGAGAGGTACGTCTTTCGAAGTTATGCTATAAAAGCCGGAGGAACAAAGAAATCTTCCTCTTATCTTTCACCTCCTGCTTCGTCCAGTCCGCTCTTCTGTACAGAGTGCTAGAACGTAGGGCAGTCAGTATATAATATGTAGTGAATTTAATAATGTAAAGAGACTGCGGGCTCTTTTCTCTTGTGCATAATGAGTTAGGATGTGTGTAGGATAATTACTACAAAGCTTGGTGGCTTGCATTTAGTAGTTGTTTAATTGGTGATTTTGTTATTTAGAGGCAAAAGTGAGATTGAAAGTTAATCAGTAAATGAGCTGATAAATAAGTTAGGGCCGTTCGGTTCTAAGGGTATGTGCATAGCTTAGACTGCTGTTTTAGTCTATTACTGTTAGTATAGGGTGAAAGTTCGTGTTTTCAATGGAGGAACGAAGGGCGAAAGAAAATGGAAAGATACGGTAAGAAACAATGAATTTACTTGACTATTATTTGCATTGTTAGTTAGAATATATGTGCATGCGAGTTTTATGTTTCTTGGTTGACACGTATTAGTTAGATTATTAAAATTGTATAAAAAATGGAGACAAGCTGTAGTTTATTGTGTTTTATTTGAGCGCGTGGCAAACCCTTTTGGAATGGCAGTGAGACTGATTCTACCTTGTTTGTCTTGTATATTATAATTTGGTTTGTCATGCCCTTTCCCCGTACAAGTTTAGAATTAAGTAGTTTAGATTAACTCTCACAAGATAACGCAAATAATAGAGACGCGTTACAGTAGCCATGAAAACACTGGAAAAGAAACAAAACAAAGCTGCAGTGAAGAGTTCTAGATGACGAAAGTCAGCTATGACGCATTGTTCAGTGATGTAAACTAAATCTTACAAAATTAGATCCAGACTTCCAGATAACTGTAACTGCAGGTTTTGCGCGTCTTCGCAAGAATTAAGCATGATCACGTTAAAATTTTAATTTATGCAGTGAAAAATAGTAATTATTGTGTGATAATTACAATTGTCGGTTTTGACGCATTTCCAGGCGGATTGCAAGAGCCAAAACTGAAAATTAAACAGGGTCACGCGAAGATATTTGTAATGTTTCAATGATAATTGTAATTATCCCTTTATACTTATAAGTATCCCATGATACTTGTAATTATCCCATGATATTTGCAATTATCCGTTTTCGGCGCTAGTAGGCCGTGATAACACTGTTGGATTGGTTTTCAATTTACCTGGTCATTTCCATTCTTAAGGATTCGTCTGTATTTACTTTACAAGTGCTTGATACTTACGTTTTGTGATTAAATTGAGTCGAAAAAAGTTACAAAGCCACACACACACAAATCCCACGCACACACACACACAAAACACGCATACATACACACACAATACACAAACACAAACAACAACAAAGTTTTAAGAAAAAAAAACACACCAATAACACTATTACACTAGATAATACGTGTCACGTGGGTTTTATGGGTTGCTGGGCTCTGCACAATGGAATGATGTAAACCTCACGCTTTATCCGATGGGGACCGCTAGTGAGTCACCCTGTAGATTACTTTAATAAATTTATTTATTTAGCTCGGTCTGTGTTAAGGCTGGGATACAGACATAGATAAAAAATGGTAAAAGATCACTGTCACACTAGCTTTCACACGGCTATGAATCATATGTAGTCCAGCCACTTGATAACAGTTAAAATCACACATTTATTTCTTCTACTCTATACAAGATTTTCTAAGTACTAATCTACCTTAAAATGTCATAAGTCAATGCAAATAATTCGATCGCTGATAGTCTATGCAGCTGTTATGTCTTCATCGGGCACTGGCTTCTAGATTTCATGAAGATTGGACTACTGTGGTCCGTTTTACTACAGTTCTGAAGAGTGGACTACTGTGGTCCTTTTGCTATCAGTTTGGGTGCACTTCTTCCGTGTCACTTAACTGCAGTGTGGTGTGTTTGAAGTCCTTCGTTGAGGTAGCTTCTGGTACACGATGTGTCGTCGTGTAGTTTGGTCCCTTGCCACGCTGTGGGGTCTTGCAGGGGGTTTTCCAGGGTTGCTCCCTCAGTCTTGTGCTGTAGAGGCTAAACAGCCAACTTGGTTTTCCTGTGGAGTTGGGCGCACGGGATAGCTCGCCTGCTCGTCTGTAATATAAGAGACGAAATTCTGCACAACCCTGAATAATCGGTTTGTGCAGAGCGTCTCACTGAATGCCAAAGTAGCCCTCAGTGATAGCTCCACATCTCTATACATAAGCGACGAACATTCTGCTACGTCCGTGGTCCACTGGAATCTCAACTCTAAGTTTTTATACATACATAAATATAAATCGTGGCTAACTACACACATACAGAATTAATAATAATATAAACATTCACTGGTACAGCCACTGGTCTGCAAACATACATATAGGTTCAACAACAGTGGTTCCGTCAGGTATACAACATGGCGGCGCAACCGGTCGTGTTTCGCCACGTGGTCACGCAAATTCGGATTAACAATTCACATCTATGCATGGCAAATTCTACAAACATAATTTCAACAATAATATAAATATATCACGATGAAACAGAAGTATGTTCATTTACCTGTTTGACAAAGTCAGGCCTCGTGGCTACTTGATAGAATTCTAAGATTCTAAAGTCCTGTTTCCTGGTCTATGAGTGAAGATAGTTCTCTGCTCTGGTCTAGCTGTGTAGACTTCGGTGTCTTTCGTAGCACTGACTTAAGCTATGCTAGGTTTTGACCCAGTCAGAACCGGCTCTAACCGCTCTGCCTGCGTCCCATTGTTTAAAACTTTCAGATTCAAGGCACACAGTGCTGACGTCACTAACTGCCTGCGTCAAGCTCGCAGTGTGTGTACCTCCTATACTGTAATCAGCTGCTGTGTAATACTCTAACTTTCTAAAGTTACAATGACTAAACAAGGCCAAATAGTAAATAGGCAGAGTAAAACTAGTAATCTCGTCACAATACGAACATAGAAGAGATTTTTTTAATCCACATTATCCAGCTTTTAAACAAAACACGTGCGATTCCTCAATAACGTCACCCGCCAGTATAGCAAGAGGCTGCGCGAAACGGTCAATACACGTGCGTGACTCAACACCACAGGCACACAATACTCACGCTTGCTCATCCAAAACGACGCAGGCACTGATGTAGTAATCTGCTGGGCGACTGCGCCTTTACTTTAAGGAATATATAAACCATTCTACTGCTATGGCAGACGGTTCCACCGCCGTAGCTCAAGTGGTAGAGCGTTGGCCTGGCACACCGATGACCCAGGTTCAAATCCCGTGGTGGGCGAAATAAAAAGTGGCCATTTTGGGCATTCCATTTTAACAGACGACTGCTTTTGGTGGTTCAGTGTTAGTTTAGGTCCCTACCCTTTGTTTGTTGGGACGGTTATCCCCGTCTGCCATATCGCCAATGGTGGGTGTAGACGTTAAACCTCAATGTTCATTCATGGCAGACGATCTTCTCAACGCTCGGGTACGAAGTTTAGATTTAATTTTCGCAAATATTAAAAACAAACAGTGTATGAATGTATAAGCAAATAGTCACCTCTTACCGTACATTAGACATGTTTTGTACGTTTTCGTGCAATTGTGAGCTCGGCCTTAGACGCACTTTAAATTGCAAGTGCCTGTATTTATTTCGCAACCCCCCGTTAGGGTGCCGGGGGTTTCAGTATAAACAGTATCCCCACTTTCTGGAAATTTAGTGCTTTAAATTCCCACTGTCGCTGTCTTTCTTATTTGCTCTTTCTCAGTCCTGCTCTGTTCTATCAATCTGCTATACTATCTTCTTCTTCGCTAGACCAGTCACCTACCTTTTTTCTTGAAAACTCTTCCGGGACAAGACTCATTGTTTGTGTATGAGGTCTGTTGGATCAGCTTGGGAATATTGGACGCTTTCTGCCAGGTGGTCACTAGGGCTTCCTATGATGTTATTATTTAGCAATGTAGGCATTTTATATGTATATGTTTTGTTGATAATTTATAATGAAGTTTGTATTGTATTTTGTTTTTGTAAACGCGGGTTCGATAAATTAGAGTGCAGCCTCAGCGTCCCCTGCGTGGGATGTCTTTATTGTAAAGTGACTGGCTGGTGGAGGGCATTAAGTTTTCCCACTAGGGTTGTTTCAGCAGATCTTTTATGCGGATTGGGGTTGTCCGGTCCTGATTTGGCTCGGAAGAATCCGCTGGACCTAAAGCAACAATTATGTAATGTACTTCGCAAGTGTCTGTAGACAACTAGAGATGAGTTTTGACTTGAATTTTCAAGTGCCTATAGCAGCGAGTTGTAAATTAAATTTCTTGAGTCCGTAGTCGATTGTAAAGATCCGGTCTTTCCTGTTGCGAAGAGCGGGCTATTTTGGAACAATGAAACGATTATCTTCTAACACACGTCAAATAAATCCCCTTTCTGTGGATGTTGGTGTCGATCAGCCATCCCCGAACGCATCATGTGAAACCATCGGGAACTTGGTCAAGAATATGAGAAAGAACTGATGACATTGATTTTGTGGTGAAAGCTATGATGATAAGACAGTTGATTGATGGTGGCGATGATTGTGATGATGATGATGATGATGATGATGATGATGATGATGATTATGATTATTATGATGTTGATGGAAACGATAATGATAAGACGGACGATTGATGACAATGATGATGATGGTGATGATGATGATGATGATGATGATGATGATGATGATGATGATGATGATGATGATGTTGATGGAAGCGACAATGATAAGACAGATGATTGATGACAATGATGATGATGATGAGGAGGAGGAGGAGGACGGCGATGGGCGAAGATGATGGGAGGATGAAGATGATGATGATGATGATGATGAGGATGAGAAGGATGAGGAAGAAGATGAAGATGAAGATGAAGATGAAGATGATGATGATGATGAAGAAGAAGAAGATGATGATGATGATGATGATGATGATGATGATGATGAGGATGATGATGATGATGATGATGATGATGACTCAGGGTTGTGCACTACCTTCGTGTCTCCCTTGTATAAAACTTACTGAAAACTTTCTTAAGTTAAAACAAGACTTACATGCCCATACACAACACACACCTGAGGTTTCGTAAGCAACTTACAAAGGAGCGAACGAAGCTGTCGTACTGTAACACACATTCCGTATGCTCCGATGCCGCTATCGTCGTATCGTTCTGGCAGCGACATCGTCGCAAACAAAACTACCTGGCTGTGTGTTGGTGATGGCAGTGAAAAGAGAACAAAGTGTGAAGCAGTAATTAACGCCGTTGCTGTGGTCGTTTCACTCAGATCGATGGTGGTGATCCAACTCTTCGCTCACTCAACCATGCTTTCTTCAAATGTTTCAAAACACCTTCTGTACCCTTCTCCCTTTCACGACACGGTGTGTGTATGTGTGCGTGTGTGAGAGAGAGAGAGAGAGAGAGAGAGAGAGAGAGAGAGAGAGAGAGAGAGAGAGAGAGAGAGAGAGAGAGAGAGAGCGCTGCGCGCGCGCGTGTGTTTTCTATCAGTGTCTTTTGTGTAATGTTTTGATATTTTAATTTTTTAATATTTTTTGACGCTTTATTGTCCATTTTTATCGGAAAATTCTTGGGCGCCTCCCCTGGGGAAGGCGTAGTCGCAGCCTGTGGCGCGCCCAAGCCCAACCTACCTATTTAATATTAGTTGTGTTTTTGAAATTTTTCTGGGGCAGCAAACCGGAGTACCCGGGAAAAAAAACCCCGAGACGTCGCCCGAGTCGAAAGTAAATAATATTCGGAGAAAACATAACGCCCAGATCCTGGATCGATCCCACACCTGTCAGGCGCCATTGGTTTCTGGTCTGTGGACAAAGCAAGTTAGTCCCGCCTTAGAGCTATCGGCCACAATGCTCGCAATTTTCTTAGTTTAAATACCTGTACATATCTTTGTATTATTTATTGGGGGTTGGTACTGTATGGTTCTTATGGTACACTATATGCTTGGGACAGCGTTGTTTGAACGGAACTATGCATTTGTAGGGATAGACAATGGTAGCCGAAGAAAAAAACTTTTGAAACACTAATCGTTAATTGAATAATAAATCACAGTCAGTCAGTCAGTTCTTCGGTACGCCTGACGGCGTTGGGTAGGACAACAGTGACGTCCAGGGTTACGTAGAAATCCGCGGATACAGCACAGAGTTCACTGTCAGTCTCACAGATACTATAAACATCATCGTGTTTGGAGCGAGAGCGGCGCCGTCTGGCCAGTCAGCGATCGTCTGCTACAAATGTCACTTCAGCAGACGGCACGATGTGGCACGACTCTTCCTGCTTTCACGCTCACAAGAGCGCCAGACGGTTGACGCGATGAGGTAACGATACATCAGTGTGTCACATTCTTCTCGTGCTTTTTACTGTCGTTTCGTGTGTGAAATGTCCAGGACTGCGCGAAGTTTTAGTGGGTAAGTATTGTGCAAACTTTGCCTGCGTGTTTGTGTGATACTCTTTGTTTTCTAGTCAGTGAAATAATCGTTGCGTCAAATGATAGTTTCTGATTGAATATAGCGGCGAGAGAAGCATCAGCTACTTCAACTTTGAATGTAAAATCCAATTTATGTTGCTTTAGTTCTTCAAATAACAGAAGAGTGCTTTTTCTTATTTTGTGTAATGACATTTTGAATATGATTTAAACCGTTGTTTTATGTTTTACTGTTGTTTTATAATTCTCATTGAACTGCCCACTAGCAAAATGAGAGAAATTCAGCTGCCCACTAGCGAAATGAGGCAAAAAACATGTCGAAATCATGTGCGGCATTCAGTTCTTCCATTTAATTTTCGATTAGAAAACAAATTTGTATCGGAAGCTATGCGCAAAAGCTTTTATGCGTAGCTATTGAATTTGAAGATTAAACCCACGCATTACTTTCGTTATTTTGTTTGTTTATTTGTCAGATGCGAATACTAATAGGAAAATATTTTATGTTACCAGTTGTACTGATTTGAAAATTACAATGCTTCTGAATAATTTTTTGTGCGACTGGAATGAATAATCTTTCATTTCACATTCGGTCAATGCATATTTGTTCCGGAAGTTATGCAAAAAAGGATTTTCGTTAAAATTATTGAATATTAAGTGTACACTCAATATATAAATACTTTTTCTTTACTTTTGACCTCACACAAGTTTCTTTTAATATTCAGAAACAAGTTTTATTTAATTTCTTTTTTTAAATGTCTACTAAGCAAACTGTCAATTTTAAAGTATTTTAAGCCTAATTTATTTTTCTGATGTAATTGTCCTTAAGAATTATTGGGCGATTTTTTTCCCGTTTGGTTTCCGTTTCATCTTATTTTCTTTGTCTAGCTTTTTTATTCTTTGACGCATACATTCTTTCTGGGATAATTAAAGTTTTGTCGTTATTGATTTTGTTGTCATTTTTAATCACACAAATTATTAATTTGTTTTTTTCAGCCAGTAGGAAAATGACTTTGTAAATAATAATGTCGAGTAAGTGTATTAATTATTGATTATTTTCGACTTCTTTGAAGTATTAATAATTTTCTTCAATTATTATTATTATTATTATTATTATTATTATTATTATTATTATTATTATTATTATTATTATTATTATTATTATTGATCATTATTCCTCCCTTCTTCCCCCCTCTCGTAAGGATGCTAAGGGTTTCTGTAAAAATAGTATCCCCACTTTATCGAAATTTAGTTCTTTAAATTACCAGTGTTTCTGTCATTATCATTTGTTCTTTCTCGTTCTTAACCTGTTCTATCAATCTACTATACTATCTTCTTCGCTAGACCAGCCACCTACCGTTTTCTTGAAAACTTTTCCAAAACTCCTCATTTTTGTATGGAGTCTGTTGGGTCAGCTTGGGGATATTGGACGCTTTCCGCCAAATGGTCGCTAGGGCTTTCTATGGTGTGTTTGTTTAGCAATGTAGGCATTTTATATGTTTGTGTTTTGTTAATATTTTATAATGATGTTTATATTCTATTTTGTTTTTTGTAAACGGGGTTCGATAAATTAGAGTACAGCCTCAGCGTCCCCTGCATAAAATACCTTTAATGTAAAGTTACCGGCTGGTGAAGTACCTTCAGTGTTACCACTAGGGTTGTTTCATCAGATCTTTTATACGGAGTAGGGATAAGCCCTCTTTCAATCAAGTTGTGGTCCTGATTCGGCTCTTTGCAGTCCGCTGGACCTTATAAACAACGACTAACTATATCTAACTATTGATCCGCATTGCTATTTATTCATTATTTAGTGGTCTTTGCTTTAAAAAATGTTGATAGGCTCTTTCTGCCAAGTATAAAATATGTACAAGTCTTGGTTTTGTGTTTTGTGTTCCGTTCTTGGTTTTCTATTAATTAGGCCAATTATGATGTTTCTGTTTTTAGCTGATGGAGTGAGGAGTATAGTAAATATATTTCGCCTCAGTTTATGAACACTGGGAAAAAACCAAACAAAACCAAACCAAACCATTGTACTGATTCGACGTTGACACCTTCAGTGATCCACATCTGAATGCGCTGCTGTCGCAAGACGACAGAGGATCAACATGGCGTGTTTGCAGTTCGGCACTACGTGCACTGCAACGTCACTGCGCAACAAAGATAATCCTCCGCTTCAGGTTTTCTTTGCAACATTGCCTCGCTGTGTAGGCACATAGGACACACACTTCATCCAGCGAAGTGTCGTTTGTTTTATGAACAAGGATGCTATCTTCTTCACTTTAATGTGTAACATCCGCACAACGGACAACTTGTGACTTGCAACTGTAAGTATTTCAAGACAACCATTTTCTGCATTCTGAATGTAATCAATTCGTACTATTGATATTTTAGGCAGGGAGCGCAGTTAGCTCCGTGGTCTCCTAGACGGGTGAGTGCCGGCCACACTAACACACCCACCACGCACTAAGTCCCTTGCATCCCAGGTTGCCCAGGATTGTGCTCAGTCGTCAGGGCGTCAGACTAGGCGCCCAAAGGCTGCAAGTGGGCGCCACGGGCGGCTTGAGTTAGATCCTGTATCGACCAGCGCCTTGAGCGGTTCTTGAGCTCGTAAAGCTCTATATAAAAGTGATTTAAAAACAAAAGCATTATTTTAAACGAAAACCAATCTACATTTGACATTCAAAATTCCACTCCGTCCTTCAGGAGTTGTCTGAGGCGTTAAATGTTGCACATCAAGTTGTCGCCTTGGCAGTCTGGAGTTAGATCACATTATCTGTCAGCGCCTTGAGCAGCTGTTTGAGCTGCTGGAGCACTATACAAGAACAAGTCAGTAAGTTTAATACAATACAGTCTAAGTAACTTTTACAATCTGGCATTGTTTTTTTGTATATATAAATATATGTTTGCTTGTGTGTGTGTATGTGCTTATGTGTGCATGCAGGTGCGCGCGTGTGTGTGCGCGCATTTATATATATAAATAACTGCGCGCACGCACGCACGCGCTAAATAACTGCGCGCGCACACACAATTACGAACTACACTCTTCATCCCAACTCTAAATCCTTTCTATCACTTGTATTTTGACGCATCGCGAGCTCATTGATTAGGCAAATTTCTATGTAAACAACAGAAATAATGATCCGAGTGTGAATTGGGACCGTACATTTTTCAACGAAGACTGCATTAGGGTCCATCAGTGGTGTGTGGGACGTAGCTGTGACAATGGTGAGACTGGGTCCTAATCCCCCAGCAACCCTGTCCCAGGCCTGGTAATGTGGCCCATTTGCGCCTGTACTCTGGCCCGAGGCTACGTGCCGCAGTTGTCAGACACTGTGTCTGGCCAACTAGGACCAAGACACCTTTGTCTATCACGCGCAACACCAGTCTTCACGGCCATTTTACCGCACAAGATTTATTGTAAATATACCGAGGTCTAGCCTTTGGCACGCACGCTTTTCATCGCACGGACTGTAAAGATCCCGACGCCCATGTCCTAGACGGATGGGCGCCTGCTATATAAATACCCCCAGCACGTAGTAGATTCCTTCTCTCCATTCCCCGTTCGCCCAGGATTGTGCGCAGTTAATTTGCGGAGTCAGGTAAGGCGCCTATGGCAGGAAGTGGCCACCTCGGCGGTTTGAATTAGACCTTGTATCGGCCAGCGCCTTGAGTACCTCTTAATGGAAAAGGGCTGTATACGAACAATACAGTAAGAATAGCCGCAACAAGACCATAAAGGGAAGTAGCAATGTGACCTAGTGCAGTTTTAACCAAAAGCAGCATTCTAGTATCCTGGTAGAGAGAACTTTGGAGGAAAACGCTATTCAACATTAAAATGATGAATGTTAACAAGAGGAGTCATCTCTGCGACTTTTGTTTATTGTTATGAGCAGCAAAGGAGAACAAACTAGATTTATGACCCAGGCGAACACTTATTGAGTTTTTCTTCCAATAATTATTATGTGGACTGCGACTGTGAAAACATTCTTTGAAATAAAATGATTGTCTTTTGTATTAAAAAACGCACAGTGGTTAACGTTTTTACAATCAGTACTACTGTCGGAGTGTATTGGTTGTTTTTGTACCCTCCACACCCCAAAAGGGGCAAGTCGTGAGATTAATCTTGAATACTGAAGTTAACGATTACTGTTTGTTGTCAGCCCAAAAGAACTTCCGGTCCTTCCCGTGAACTCTCGTCTACTACGTTGGTGTGAGGATTCTGTTGACTTTTGGAGCTCCGGCTTTTGTGAACACTTAGCATTTCCAACAAACAGAGAGAAACGAACACCTTAAGGCCGGATAAATTGTGAGTGGTTCTGGAAGTGAAAACTTCGGAAAGAAACAATGAAGACATTAAGACGAACTAACTTCCGGCGGCACACTCACAGCAGATGGCGCTTCGAACAGATGGTATGCGCGTTATTGTTGTCATGGTGCGTGACCGCGATGGCCTCAACCTCCGGTGACGAACTTGACACCAGTCACACGTCGGCGAAAGTGACGTCATCAAGCAGCAATTATTACGGACATAACCCGTACGAGGACGCCGGCTACTACAAAGTGGACACGCCAGGAGAGGTGATCTTTGGGGGCCTGTTCCCCATGCACGAGAAAGGCGTGGGCAGAAACTGCGGGGAGATCAAAAAGGAGAAAGGAATCCAGCGGTTGGAGGCCATGCTATTTGCGGTAGATCGTATCAACCAGGACCCCGACCTGCTACCGGGACTGACCATTGGCATGCGCATCCTGGACACCTGCAGCTACGACACCTTCGCTCTGGAACAGTGCATGGACTTCATCAAAGCGCAGCTCTCCACCATCGACCTGGAGGACTACAGGTGTGCCGACGACCGCAGCCCCGCCTACCACAGGCTCAAACCCGTGGCCGGCGTCATCGGCGCGGCCTCCAGCACCGTGTCCATCATGGTGGCCAACATTCTGCGTCTGTTTAAGGTAAGAACAATGTATGTGGCGTTTGTGTTGTTGAAACAGAAACAGCTTTGTTTTGTTTTGGAATGTACACTGGGTTCTGTTTTGCGCTGATGTGTGCGTTGCTGGAGCGTGATGGTTTAGTGTATAAATGCTGTACAGTTTGCTCCCGCGATTGTGAAAATGGGAGAGTTATCTATTAATGCAAGTTATATGTTTAATTGTGTTCACGTCTCTAAGCCTGTTAAAGCTCCTGTTGTTGGTAAATTAAAAAAATATTTAGTTTTGTGTGTGTGTTTTTGTTAGTAAAAGTATAATAGATTAACTAGTATACTGACTCTTTTGCATGCTAACCTGTAACATGTGAAAATCGATGTTATTTATAAAGTTTAAAGTATCTTACTTTCTACTTCCTCCTACACTTCAGGCCACACCAGTCCATCTCTCAAGTTTCCATTACTTTTCTCACCGTGAACTTTTCCCATCCTCGCCTTTGAACAAGCTGTGCACCTCGAGGCAGGAACCCAACCTGTAGCCAGAAAGGAGTTTCCTCATTGGATTTCAAGTGCAGGCTGAAGATTCTCAATCTGTCTGATCTGCTGATTGGACTCCACAGTTTTCTCCCCTTCTTATCGTAATTTTTCCTCTTGTTCAAAGGTGATCTCCCTTTGCTACTTCATCGCCGAAAATAGTTACAGATCCATCCTCTTTCTCTGCTTGTAAGTACTATACGGCGTTTTTTTTTTAAAAGCAAGAGGTAGTTTAGTTATTCACCATGCCGTGTCACTGCTGATGAAGGAAAAAAGTGACTATGTGCAGCTTATCTCAGTTGAATTTTTCTGATGCCAAGAAGATGGTCAGCTACTGTACGTATAAACCCGTTCGCACGCTGTAGTTAATGTAGACTATTTCAATGAGTATGAATTGGGTTGAACAACAATGAACGACTGCTCCAGCTGAATGGTTATTTGGGTTGGTATTTCTAGACTAGATTTCTGTTTTGTCCTATCCTATCCTATCCTATCCTATCCCGTAACATTTAAGCAGATTCGCACCGTCTTCAGGTTGAAGGTAGGCTGAATAAGGAAGTGCGATGCGAAATACACTTGTCGAGGTAAACAAACAGGAATGTGCGTCTAGAAATCGGTCTATATACTCGATATGACTACTCTTGATTACAAGGAATACAATTATATTGTACTAACACTCATATATCGTGCAAATGTGTGTGTAGGACGCATATATATGGAGTTCAGCTTTTGAACTGTGCGCTACATGGGTACTATGTGTTATTATTATTAATATTATTATATGGCGGACAGCTTATACGCTTCTGTATTCATGAAGTTGTTTATGATTGACCCTCTTAATGGTTTATGAGCTTAATTCACCCCAAAATACATGCTTGTGTTAACCCCTTGAACTTTGAGGTAATACAGATGTATTGTGTTGTTTTGTGGTTGTTCTTTTTTGCATTGCTTTGCATTGTCCTATCCTATCCCGTAACTCGAAAGTCGTTGGGGCACCACAGATGATCGTTTAACCAGCGTATTCCATCTTTCTCTGTCCTCAGCAACCCTCTTGGCTTCGCTCATTTTCAAGCCAGTCCATTCTCAAATGTTGTCCTCTCACCTCTTTTTCGGTCTCCCTCTTCTTCTGCCTCCTTGCACTGTGCCTTGCTGGATGGTCTTTGCAAGGCCTGATGCTCTGGGGACGTGGCCATACCATCGGAGTTTTCGTATCTTCACCACTGTGAGCATGTCATCGTGTTGTCCAATGGCTTGTGTGATGGTCTGTCGGACTTGGTCGTTGGTGATGTGCTGGGTATAGGAAATGCCCAGAAGTCTGCGGTAGCACCTCATCTCCATACTTTGTATTCTTCATTGTAGATCTGTTGTGAGGATCCTTGTTTTGCAAGAGTATAGGAAGATGGATGGAGATGGCAAGGGAGCGCAACAGTCTTACCTTGGAATGTAGACTGGTGGTCCTGTCTTTCCAAATGGGCTTCATCCTTGTCAGGGCAGCAGTTGTTTGTGCAATCCTGGAGAGGACTTCCTGTCGGGACCCATTGTCTGATACAATAAATATTTGAAGCTATGCACCGTGTTAAGGGGTAGACCGTGAACTTTGATGTCCGTGTTGATGCCATTGGTGTTGTTGATGTTGTTTGTCATCATTTTGGTCTTCTCTGCACTTATTTCCATTCTAAAGGTTCAAAAGGTGGTGTGAAGCCTCTGTACCAGTTGTTCAAGTTCTTGTTCTTCTCCAGCCAATCCATCAATGTCAACCGAAAAACGGATTTTGGAGATTGCGCTACCTCCTATTCTGACTGTACTTTCGTGGTATGGAAGGGCATCTGACATGATGCATACACGAAGATATTGAAGAGTGTTGGAGAGACACAAGCCGATTGTTGTTCAGAACCAGTTCCCGATCGAGCTGTTGTGGAGGACTGCACTGGTAGCCTTGTCATACAGACTTTTGATGACTTCAATAATGTTAGGGCTGATTTTGTACACTGTCATGGTTGCCCACAGAGCTGCGTGCCAGACTCGGTCAAGCGCTTTCTTGAAGTCTATAAACACATGATATAGATGTTGTTTGTGCTGTAGGTATTTCTCGCAGATTATTCTGAGGTTGAAAATCTGCTCAGTGGTACTTCGCCCTGCTCTGAATTGCTTGTTCTTCAGTTATTATTTGTTCAGCTTGGGGTTTCAACCTGTTGAGTAATATATTCAGGTGGACTTTGCTTTGAAGACTGATGAGGCTGATGATGCGTAATTTTTACACTCCTGAAGGTTACCAATTTCGGGAAGAGTGATGACAAGCGACTGGGCCATTGTGTATGCCACTCCCCACTCTGCCAGATCTTGTTACAGATAATGTTGAGGGCGTGAATCATTGCTTCTCCTCCTGCTTGAAGCAATCCTGCGGGTATGTTGTCCACTCCCACTGACTTCCCCTTCTTCAGCGATTGCACTGTTTCCTCAACTTCTTCTTGGAAGGATTTCTTCTTCTTTTTTCTGGGGACATGCTAGAACTGATGTGTCTCCGTTTGGTTTGTGGTTGTAAAAGTCAGAGCAATACTCTGTCCATCTATCCAAGACTTCTTGTCTTGTGTAAGGCAAATGCCAGATTTGCTTTGGATCGTGGAGGCCTAGGGCTGTTTAACACTTGTCAGCCGCTTCACAGTCTGATAGGCCTTCTGGCTGCTGTTCTTGTTCAGACTAGTATCTATTTCCTGGCACCGATCTTCTATACAGTTCTCCTTTGCTGTGCGCATGCCTTTTCGGATGTCAGTATTGATTTCTCGGTAAGCATCAGCTTCCTGTGAGGTGTTCTTTTTAAATTTCATCTCTCTTCTTTTGTCACACAGGTCTAAAAGTTCAGGTGTGATCCACCATTTCTTCTTTGGGCGGTGCTTGCTCAGTATCTCAGTGGCGGCATCTGTCACAACTGAGTTGCAGGTGGTGATCATGATGTTGACATCTACTTCACTAGCTCCCAAATGAACAGTGGTGCAAATTTCCCTCCAATTGTGGCTTGGAATATTTCTGCCACCTCGGGGTCTTGCAGTTTGTCCAGGTCGAACTTCAGTCTGGTGCACTTTGCTGTGTTTACTATTTCCAAGTGCAGCCGGAAAGACATCATCACGAGATCGTGGTCACTTCCGATGTCTGCTCCTGGAAAAGTGCGTGTCCGTCCAATGTTGACGCTTGATCTGAAGCGTTTCTTGACGATGATGCAGTCAATCTGGTTGTGATGCTCCCCGCTGGGACAGTGTCAAGTACATCGTCTAGATTTTTTTGTGGAGACCAAGCGTGTTTGCCAGTATCAGATTTTTGTATCTGGCAAACTCTAGAAGTCTCAGACATGTCATTTGTTTCGTTGTTGCAGTGGGTTCACATGTGTCTCCCCAGTTGTGGTGCGCATCTTGGCCAACCTTGGCATTCCAGTCACCTTGCACTATGATTATGTCCTTCCTCGGCACTTGGTCAAGGACAGCCTGCAGGTGTTGATAGAAATCCTCGACTTTGCTGTCGTCATAATCTGATGTTGTATTGTATGTTATTGTAGGCCCACAAACTACACGTCTCACGTTTTGTAATGTGGGACCTTAAAGTTCAAGTTTCTGCCTTTGTATGTGTAGACTGTAAGGTAAACAATTTCATTATACTAGCCAAGCATGAACTTACAAAATGCGTAATGGAACCACAACATGATGGTCTTAACGAAATAAATGGTGTGAAGTTATCGTTCTTTGTGGACTTGATGCCAAAATTGCTTCGTCAATTCCTTGCCGAGCGTGCTAGAGTCCTGAATACCATTCTTGGTGGTCACCAAAAACGTAAATCCATTTTGTGTTAACCTTTTAGACGGTGTTTCATGTTGCCGCTAAATAACCCGACTATTCATCAAACAATACATGTGGCCGGTGATAAGTCCAAAGTTTTAGAAACCTAATGTCACTCTCTGGATAACATATGTTTTAATCAAGGATCTAAGAAAGCCTATGGCTTAAAGACCGGACAACATACTGGAAATGTCAGAAATTGCTTGCAATATGTAAAGAAATTGCCTACTTGTATGTAAAGATGGACAGATAACAGACAATGGACGGATAGTCGTATTGCATGAAGCATCCTCTCTTTTACGTCTTGAATTCAGTCCCCGTTTTGGCTTTCTGCCTCGTCATCCTGTCACTTCTGACGTCTGCTTCCCCTGTCGTCTGCTGCTTCCTAGAAAAGAAATGACGTCTAATATGACGTCTGTAATGAGCGAGAGATGAGCTGGCATGCAGAGGATGATAGGTTTAGTAGGAAATACAGTGACACCACCAGCCAGTCAGGTTACTACGGACATTTGGCTCCAGCGAGAACAGTAGTTGATTGAACGGTGTCCTACTATACAGCAGCGTCGACTAGTGTCTTAAATAACGCTCTTCCAACCTTTCTGCCATAATATGATCGATGCGCCGTAGGAGTTGATAGAGTCTTGATTGAAAATCCAGTTATCTTGAGGAAAAGGGATGGGTGAGTTACTGTACGATTTAACATGACCATGTCAAAATAGAGCGCCAGAATTGAATAAAGATCTAAATCTGACGCGGTAAATAGTAGGAACATTGAGCACAATGGTTCGGCAGCTTGATGGTTTCCCATCGCTAGACTAGTATGGTGCCACCTTTCATTTTACAAGTTAGCTGCAGATCAAAGCACCTTTTACAAGTCTAGTTCAGCATATTTTGGTGTACAAAATTAAATATGTTCCCCGTAAGTCTCTCCCACGTGATCAGATCATAGGGTCATATGCTGGGATTCGCGATTATCCACGGGAAAGTGCGTGATCTTCTAAAGTTCAACAATTTCAAAAGGAAAATAAAACATTTGGGAGATATATTTTAATTCAATTTTTCTTCATAGTTCTTGACACGGACGGGTACACATGTGGTAAAAATGAGACATAGTTATTATCCTTACTGTCCTCCTGTTGATTCGCTCACTGACTCAGTTTGCTGCCATTGACGCAGAAGTCTGGTTTTCTTTTTGACTTTGCCCGACGAGCGGGTCGTTTATACAGCGATTTTAAAATGGTTAGTAGACTAAAACAATTGTTTTCGATGCAACATCCGGTGGAGACATACGACACTGTCGTGCGGGAGGGTTGTCCCGTCGCTTTATTCATAAACATGTTACATACAATTGTGAATCAATGAATGTATGAAAATGACCTATTCGCATAAAACTTTTCCACACAAAATGCATTGTGTCTAGTTGTGGAATCGAATGGGAATTGTCTTCATGTTTTGTAATGTTAGCAATATTAATGTAGAATTTTGATACCCCATTCTACATATATTGTCTTGAACGTTGCAATGCTAGCAATATTAATGTAGAATTTTGAGACCTTATTCTATGGTCTTGAACATTGCAATGTTAGCAATATTAATGTAGAATTTTGAGACCCCATTCTATTGTCTTGAACGTTGCAATGCTGAATTAGTACCTTTGTAGCAAGTCAGTCATTTGGATTTCAAGATTTAGTAGTTTGGTGCATAATTTGCCGCCCATTTGAGTGAAATGCAGGTTCCAGCTTTCTCGACGAAAGCACGGCAGTTAGAGCAGCGCTACCCAGGCCAAAGAGAGACCCATCCTAACCGAAACCTACATCTAAACCCATCCACTATACACTGAAACACCCAGCATGCTGATAGCAGGCGTAAGATGGCCAGTACTCTCAGCTAGTTTAATGTTTGGGACACCCTAAATCGAACCTGCCACATCAGAAACCCACTGTAGATTGTTCTAACCTATAAAGGGAACAGTGAAAGCCCCAGTTGAAAACCTGTCTTGCCTTTGTAGGCATGACAGATTCACTGCGGCAACAGTACCCAAAACGGGGGGTTGGAGTGCCGGGGGTTTCAGTATAAATAGTATCCCCACTTTATGGAAATTTAGTGCTTTAAATTCCCACTGTTGCTATCTTCCTCATATACTCTTTCCCATTCCTGCTCTGTCCTATCACTCTGCTATACTATCTTCTTCTTCGCTAGATCAATGACCTACCTTTTTTCTTGAAAACTCTTCCTGGACAAGACTCCTTGTTTGTGTATGAGGTCTGTTGGATCAGCTTGGGAGTGTTGGACGCTTTCTGCTGGGTGGTCACTAGGGCTTCCTATGATGTTAGTATTTAGCAATATAGGCATTTTATATGTATATGTTTCGTTGATGATTTGTAATGATGGTTGTATTCTATTTTGTTTTTGTAACCGGGGGTTCGCGTAGTTGAGGTAAACCCTCAGCCGTCCCCCGCGTGGGATGTCTTTATTGTAAAGTGACTGGCCGGTGGAGGGAGTTCAATTTTCCCACTAGGGTTGTTTCAGCAGATCTTTTATGCGGATCGGGGGTTGTCCGGTCCTGATTTGGCTCGGAGGAGTCCGCTGGACCTTAAGCAACAATAAAACAAACAAAACAAACATCAGAAACACGAGCTCGTCGCTCAGCCAACTGAGCTATCCCACACGCTTAAACATCAAGAAGAAGATGATGATGAATATGAAGAATGAGGGTGGGATGGGGTGGAGAAAAGAGGGGTAACTACTACTACTACTACTACTACTACTACTACTACTACTACTACTACTACTACTACTACTACTACTACTACTACTATTATTATTATTACTACTACTAATACTAATACTATAAGCATTTACAACATGTATAATGCTACTAGAAATGTTAAGTTCGCAGCTTATTCGTACAATTCTTAGTCATTGAAAGAAGAAGAAGAAGAAGAAGAAGAAGAAGAAGAAGAAGAAGAAGAAGGAAAAGAAGGAGGAAAGAGAAAAGAAAATGAGACATGAGAGAAGGAGCAGAAAAATTAGTATTATAAGTATGCTGTCCGTGCAGATCTCAGAGTAGCGTCCGCTGAAAAGAAAGGTGCGTAATGCCTTCATTGACGGGGAATACTCAAACGTCACAGGAGACGGCCAAAGACCTTGCCGTGACGTCGACGTCATCTGCATGGTAACCATAAGAGCATTTTTTATTAATCATTTGAATAAGATACGATAAACAAAGCAGTCGATGAGCTGGGGTTTTAGTGGTGTACAGGTACAAGCTTACGATCAGCAACAGATAATCACTTAACGCAGGTGAAGACGATATCACGCTCAATGAGCCAAAATCTGTTGCGCTAAGCTTATTTACCGATAGGAATAGCTCGGTGGTCTTTACTCTAAGCACAAGCTTGCGGCAAGTGCGCGTCTAGTGTGGGTTATACCTTGACGTCATCAAACTATCTGTGCCCAGCGGGTTTCAGCTTTCAGCGCATTGAGCAGCGCCTGGGCAGGAAAATGCGCCATTTTGGACCAGAGCATTTTCGTTTCGTTTCGTTTAAATAAATTAAAGTCCCACGTCACAATAGCGAATATGGGACTGCGATGACCAGAGCATTTTGAGGTGACGGGGTATTTAAGATAGCAGACTGTTGGGAGCAGCTTCAGCGCTAGTTCAAGACTCAAGATTCCATTAACCGTGCGTTACATCGGATTAATTACATCAAAGCAAATAACGAGCACTCCAATAGACCAATTAGCGGCTTACCTTCATCCTTTCTTCCACTTAACCTTTCCACAACTATCGATGAAGGTTGCCCGGCTTGACCCAGATACGGACAAAGGAGTGATCTTTCTCGCATCAGCGGTTCTTGAATGCGGCGTCAGTGTGACAGACCATGCACACAGCAGATTTATGAGCACACGGAATGGAAGTTCAAAGACTCTTTGAGGAAAGGTTTTGTGTGAGAGTAGTGGGAGAGATTGGCGTGTAAAATATAATATGCTTCAACTCTCAAAGGGTCCGGGCAAGTGCGTACAACTAAAAGAATAGTTCTATAAATCCCTCCACTCGATCTTAACATCTTAATAAGCCCGTTTACACATTGGGAAAGTAGGCTAACGGCTAAAATCTCTCTCTCTCTCTCTCTCTCTCTCTCTCTCTCTCTCAATCTAATCTCTCTCTCTCTCTCTTTTGTTCTTCTTTTAAAACTCTTCGCTGATAACACTACATTACTCCAAATACAGGCTTGAATAAGTTAGTTTGCTCATTACAAAAAGAGGCTAAGGAACTATAGGAATGGACTGAATCCAACCATTTGGCCTCCAATCCAGACCAAACACAAGCCATGCTAATTACAAAACAGAAAAGACAACATTTCTATGAAACTTCCTCCATTAAAAAATTGCAATAAAATAATTGATGAAGTACAGTGTTTTCTAATCTTTCTGGTGTAACTTTGGACAATAATTCCTGCTGGATGAAACAAATTTTAAAAGTTAGTAAAACTATTTCTAAAACTAAGACAATTATCAGGGATTAAATATTCCTTAAATTTACGATTTCGTAAACTGTTTTATTCGGGTCATTTTTAACTATTTATTGATTATTTCTCTACTATGTGGGATTCTGTTGTAGCATTGCTGGGAAGCCTTTAATTAGAATTCAAAGACGTGCAATTAAAAAGTTATTATTATTTACCAACTCCCCGCCCCCCTTCCCCTCCCACCCTACACCCCCCACCTCCCCAACCCCCCCTCCCCCGCCCCAAAAATGTCTTGATGACTAAACAGATTAATATTCTACTTCTTTCAAGTAGATTAAAATTGAACAAACGTGTTTTCATGCACAAGATCCTTTCTGGCAATGCACCTTCCAATCTTTCCTGTCTTTTTTTCCAGGAAAACGGCCAGATCGTACACAAAATTAAATAGTCCAACTCCAAGAATTGCTCTCTTTAAAACTTTTTTCTTGTTGCACTGTGTAATAACTTTCATGAAGGTCTCTTAAAAACACATTGAAAATGAATTAAACATGAATTAGTTGGTATTTGATATTTTAACAGCATTAATTTGATTTCAAATGTTGATTATGCTTTTATCTAACGGTGACCTCGTTTAATTGTTATATGAGCAATCTTGCCACTGTAGATTGTTCTAACCTATAAAGGGAACAGTAAAAGCCCCAGTTGAAAACCTGTCTTGCCTTTGTAGGCATGACAGATTCACTGCGGCAACAGTACCCCCGTTGGAGTGCCGGGGGTTTCAGTATAAATAGTATTCCCACTTTATGGAAATTTAGTGCTTTAAATTCCCACTGTTGCTATCTTCCTCATATACTCTTTCCCATTCCTGCTCTGTCCTATCACTCTGCTATACTATCTTCTTCTTCGCTAGATCAATGACCTACCTTTTTTCTTGAAAACTCTTCCTGGACAAGACTCCTTGTTTGTGTATGAGGTCTGTTGGATCAGCTTCGGAGTGTTGGACGCTTTCTGCTGGGTGGTCACTAGGGCTTCCTATGATGTTAGTATTTAGCAATATAGGCATTTTATATGTATATGTTTCGTTGATGATTTGTAATGATGGTTGTATTCTATTTTGTTTTTGTAACCGGGGGTTCGCGTAGTTGAGGTAAACCCTCAGCCGTCCCCCGCGTGGGATGTCTTTATTGTAAAGTGACTGGCCGGTGGAGGGCGTTCAATTTTCCCACTAGGGTTGTTTCAGCAGATCTTTTATGCGGATCGGGGGTTGTCCGGTCCTGATTTGGCTCGGAGGAGTCCGCTGGACCTAAAGCAACAATAAATCAATCAATCAATCAATTGTTATTGTTCCATGGTATTTGTCTATAATGTTAATTTATTGTATATAATTATTGTTACAAGTCCTAAGGGCAAGATGTACCAGCGCTTACTCTTTTACTTTTGCAATATAAAATTGTTTTAGTCTCTCTCTTCTCTCCTCCACACCCCCCTATTGTTAAATTAAGATGTTTGTTTATAATAATAATAACAATAATAATAATAATGTATTGTTTAAATTAAGATGTTAATTTTAACAATAATAATAATAGTAATAATAATAATAATAATAATAATAATAATAATAATAATAATAATAATAATAATAATAATAATAATAATAATAATATATTGCCATAGGCGCCTTATTCCTAAATAAATCAGACTCAAAACGCGGCGATCTGTAACCAACATACGCGCTCGCATGTTACAGACACTCCTATATACGCAACAAACACACAGTCATCACTCAAACACGTGGTGTGCTATACTCATTCGAAGTTGGTGTTTTTCTATCAGTATTTGATTCAGCCCCGATGCTTGAAATCCTGATAGGTGTAACTCTGATTCGTTTATCCACGCAGCCCATTCAATCATCAACAAGTCAGGAGTCGTCGTATGAAGTTTTCCACTTTTATTCAGCACACATCAACAAACTATCAACACACTATCCACCCCTCTTTTTGTTTGTTTGTTTGTATGTAGATTATAGTCACACGACACTTTCGCATATAGGTGACTACTGGACCGATTTATACTGACACCAGCGGGCCAGTTGTTGGTAAAGGGGAAAATAATATGATCACACGTAGACCAATCCGGGATTCGAACCAGTGACCTTTCGGTTACTAGCAAGACGCTCTTACCAACTGAGCTACCCGGCCCCTCCCTCTTTTTGAAACAGTGCGGCCCTTATATAGTCTCTTCATACTCCAGAACAATTTAGAACACGGCAGAATGACGCACTACAACCAATCAAATAAAACTTCGTCATCACTGACTTACGTCATACAACATTCTTTCTGTCCAAGAATGTTCTCAAATATCCCGAAACTTCGATCGATAGTAAACAAGCAGATCTAGAGAATTCTCCAATAATATCGACTAACGAAAATTATCAACGTTATACAAAGCTTCTTCTAACAATGCAAACTCAAATCAAAGGTAAATACACTCTATTATTGCATGCTTTGCAAAATAAAACGAACAGATCTATCGCGCCGCTTCACACATAATTGCGCATTTCACACGCACCATCATGCGCGTTTCAACGTAACATGGTGTAAAGGCAAGTCTCTTTTAGAAAACGGAAAAGAAGTAGAATGCTATTAGGGAAATTTTTGGCAGACTTCACTCCAAAATCACTATAATGTGTCTTTGCGGTGCTGTTGTTACAAGTCCCAAGAGCAAGATGTTACAAAGCACGCACAGTACTTACTCTTGTATGGAGACAGGAAATGTGTGTATAACACACATGATGAAGGTGTCTGGCCTACAGAGAAGAGACTGGATCTTATGGATAACATCTTGGATACAATCCTTAGTAGATTACATTACATTACATGGTTATTGCTTTAGGTCCAGCCTTAGTAGATTACATTACATCACATGGTTATTGCTTTAGGTCCAGCCTTAGTAGATTGCATTACATTACATGGTTATTGCTTTAGGTCCAGCCTTAGTAGATTACATTACATTACATGGTTATTGCTTTAGGTCCAGCCTTAGTGGATTACATTACATTACATGGTTATTGCTTTAGGTCCAGCCTTAGTGGATTACATTACAGTACATGGTTATTGCTTTAGGTCCAGCCTTAGTAGATGCTATTTAGTAGTATTCTTGTTAAATAAGACTTATCTCTGCATCAGGAAGTAGTACCACATTGCTGTTTTGTTATAAAGCTCTCCTTACGAGCTGCACAGAGCTTTGCGTGCATTCTGGAACCTTCCCAGTGCAACCTGCCGATCTCGACACAAACCCTGAATTAAGGTCCTCTCAATGCTTTAAATTAGGGGTAGTTATTTTTGGATGTTGCTTGCTGTTTACTCCAGTGCATACAATTTAAAATAAAAATTAGTAGTTGCCGCTGTCGTTGTAAGTGAAGTTTTATTGCCGTGGTGATGCGAGTCGCCCACATCAGCTTTCAGGATTAAAAGCCGTTGCAACAATGTAAGAAGTTTTTCTACAATTAAATGGGTATTAATTGTGTATGATTTTTGGGTGGTGCAGTTTAAAATGGAGTTCATAATTTCTTGGTTTAAAACAAAAGGTCATTGATAACAAATTGCTTCCTTCTCTGTAGTAGAAGTAGTAGTAGTAGTTGTTGTTGTATGTTGTTGTTGTTGTATGTTGTTGTTGTTGTCCTCCTTCTTCTTCCACTACTCCTACTATTACTACTACTACTACTGCTACTACTACTTCTACTACTACTACTACATTCTAATGATGATGATGATAAATTGCTTACTTCTATGTAGTAGTAGTAGTAGTAGTAGTAATAGTAGTAGTAGTAGTAGTAGTAGTAGTTGTTGTTGTTGTTGTCCTTCTTCTTCTTCATCTACTTTTTCTTCTTCTACTACAACTTCTTTCTTTCTTTCTTTCTTTCTTTCTTTCTTTCTTTCTTTCTTTCTTTCTGATGATGACTACTATCCTATAATGGTCTTCTTCTACTTTCTTTCTTTCTTTCTCACTTACTTTCTGCTGCTGCTGCTAATGATGATGATGATGACCTACTTTCTGCTGCTGCTGCTGCTGCTGCTGATGATGATGATTATGGTCCCATAATCATGAAATGAATATCATTGACCGTAACTGCAATACCCAATACAATAATGACCTATCTAAACAAGTCAGACGAAACGTGGCGCTGTTTCGATGATACAAAACAGCACGTGGAGACGCTGAAGCCCAATATGCTGGATCTGTTTGACCTTGAAAGGGTGGGATTGTGTTATCAATTCGTTTGAAGCTTGTCGAGTTCGGTGTGGGCAACTGTAAACTTTTATTGTATAAGTTGAAGTGTTTTCCGAGTCATTGTCCTGTTTGATGACAAATGCATGTGATGGCGCCAGGCGGACATTTCTCGCTTCGGTGACTGTGTGTAAGTGGACCTGTGCCATTTCATTCTTTCCCTAGGTATGTGAGACTGTCATTGTCGTCAAAGTTTAATCAAGGTTTTAATTTTAAATGTACTTCTATTCAATTTGATTGTTTTGTATATTTGAAGAAATTTTGATTTTTTGTTGGTATGTTGTTAGATACTGCACACAATTCTCCTTGTGAATATTTATGGGGACAATTAATAACGTATGTTGAAAATGTATGTCGTTGGCTATACGTATTTCAAGTAGATCTACATTTTGCTGAATCATATTCAGTCAGGGACTCAGTACAAATAAGATAAAAAAAAGTAAACCGCTTGAAAAGAGATAAAAGATGCTGTTTTCCCTTCCTGTATTCCAAGTAGAGGCACAATTAAAACCTTCATTAGAGCAATTGTTTTTTTTTTGTCACCGAAAGGAAGTTACGCAAGTTATAGGTTTAAAGTACTTATTTTTGTTACTTGGTGTGAATGCATGAAGCAAACAAAGAGGAAGGTGCATGTATACATAAGTCAGCATGAGGATGTTTTAGTGTTGGTTAATTTTTCTTCTATTTAATAATAATAATAATAACGGATTTTTATATAGCGGGTACTCCAGCCTATGACCAGACTCACCACGCTTTACATAGTCATAACATATAAATACATACACTCGATGAAACATCACTTTTGCTACAATACACCAAAAGACGGGACAGTAAAGGTACAGACTATTTACAATTATATACATAAATTACAAAAAAGACAAAAATATACTATTTACAACTATGTACACAAATGACAAAAAAAGACAGAAAGTAGAATAGCAAAAACCTATTCACAGCTATTTATATGCCCGGTTAGGCCCAGGAAGGAAAACAGTATAAATATTTACAGCCGTGTATACACTTACGGATCAGACATAGACAAGAGATGAGAGAATGGCAGCAGGACACAAATCAGTCTGAATAATGCAGTTTGAAGAGGTGGGTTTTGAGGGCCTTTTTGAATGCTTGTGTTGATTGTATGTTGCGGATATGGGAGGGAAGGGAATTCCACTGCTTAGGTGCGGAGTAGGCGAATGCACGTTGGCCGTATGTCTTAGTGCGGGTGACGGGAACCTTGAGTGTGCGAGTGTCAGCAGATGATCTTAAAGTGCGTGAAGGGGAGTAGACAGACAGTAGATCAGCAAGGTAGGAAGGACAAGAATCTGTGAAGAAGTTGTGACAGAGAACAGAGAGTTTGTACTCTATGCGTGCTTGCACAGGAAGCCAGTGAAGGGAATGTAGTAGAGGTGTGATGTGATCACGTTTCTTTGCTCGGAATACTAGTCTAGCTGCTGAGTTCTGAACCTTTTGTAGTTTGTCAATGATGTGTTTCGGGGAGCCAACAAGGAGAGAGTTGCAATAGTCAAGACGAGAGAGGACGAGAGAGGACGAGAGCGCAGACTAGGGTTTTGGTGGCCGGGACTGTAAGATAGTGGCGAAAGGAGCTGATTTGGCGTATGGCCGTGTATGCAGAGCGACAGACGTTGGAGATGTGGTTGTTGAGGGACAGGTCATCGGAGAGAATGTAGCCGAGATTTCTTGCAGAGGATGAGAACTGAGTGTTTGTTGTCCCTACTGTAAGCGATGTTGGGAGAGGCGAGAGTGAGGAGGAGGTGTTGTGCTTGTGAATGAGGAGGGCTTCGGTTTTATCGTCATTAAGCTTAAGCTTGTTGAGTGTCATCCATGATTTAATGTCTGTGATGCAGTTCTCCAAAGTCTGAACAGTGGAATTAATGAGAGAGGGGGCGGTGGATTTATACAGTTGTGTGTCGTCTGCAAATGACTGACTCTCAACAGCATGCTTTCTAAGCAGGAGAAGCAGTGGCTTGGTGTACAGAGTGAATAACACCGGCCCTAAAACGGAACCCTGAGGCACGCCGCACACCAAGTCTGCTGTGCTGGAGAAACAGCCATCGACAGTGACTGCTTGTGATCTGTCAGAAAGATATGAGTGGAACCAAGCCAGGACCGAGCCAGAGATTCCAAAATAGTGTTGAAGAGTGTTAAAGAGAATGTGATGGTCGACTGTGTCAAAGGCGGCTGAGAGGTCTAATAAGGTGAGAACGGAGACGTTGCCATTATCTAAGGCGAGCAACAGATCATTGGTTACCTTTAGGAGGGCTGTCTCAGTGCTGTGGAATGGTCGGTAGGCAGACTGGTTGGGGCAAAGTAAAGCGTTATCATATAGGTAGGCAAACAGTTGTTTGAGAACAATTTTTTCTATGACTTTGGACAGGAAGGAGAGGTTTGAAACAGGTCTATAGTTCTTTAGATTATTTTTGTCTAAACTTGGCTTTTTAAGGAGGGCTTTGATGACAGCCGCTTTGAGCACAGACGGAACAACACCAGAGAACAGACTCTCGTTGATAATGTGGGTAATGGTCGGGAGTAGAGGGTCAAGATTCTCTATCAACATGGGGGTAGGAATGGGGTCGAGAGAGCAAGATGTTGGTTTTGAGCTTAAGATGACTTTCTTGACCTCTTGCTCTGTTACTGGTTGAAAAACTTCCATCTTTGCGGTGGTGAGGGAAGGTGAGAATGGGTTAGTGAGTGGGATCTCATGGCTATCAAGAGCGGCCCTTATGTCAGCCACTTTCTGTGTGAAATAGTTACAAAATACATCTGGGAGCTGACATGCTGGATGTGTGGATGGGAGTGATGTTGCATTGCTCTTACCCCTTAGCTGATTGCAAATGTCAAACAACTGTTTACAAGTTTCACTGCTGCTAATTCTGTCGCTAACGTACCGGGTTTTGGCAGTCTGGACTATTTTAGTGACCCGTTTTTTTGCAGCGGTGAAAATCTGCTTGCTGACTTCTAAACCCGATTTGAGCCACTTTTTCTCAGCTTTGCGTCGGTGTTTCTTCGCCTCAGAGAGCTCGTCCGTAATAGACTCGTACCAGGGTGCTGAGCGAGTTGCCTTGACCTTTTTCTGGGCCACGGGAGCGTGCCGATCAAGCACCGCCTGAAGTGTACTATTCAGCTGATCCACAGTGGGGCACAGTTCTGGGGTCACTTTAGCGGTAAGGTCTTGCTTGAAAGCATCCCTATCCATGGTGCGCAGGCTGCGAGCCTTCCTGAACATTTATTATATGTTTGATTTTGTTTGTAAAATAATCGAGAATGTTATGGTGAATAATGAATATGAACAAGCTTTTATAAAATACATAAAAGGAAGCATTATAATACAATTTAAGTATAAGTACAATAAATAAACAAAAATGGTCCAAACCAAAACAACCAATGAAATTTAGAAAGAGACAACCAGAGAACACACAGAAGAACAAACAAGCAAGCAAACTAACGTTGAAGCCAGGAGGGAGAAACACATGCAGCTGATGCAAACACTGTTGTATTTCCAGACTTATCTGGAAATATCTTGAAACAATCTGGAATCAGAGCGGTCTGTCGGTCTGTCGGTCCGTTTGTCAGTCGGTCCGTTGGGAGCCATATTTGAAGCACCGCTGAACAGATGTTGTCCAAACTTCATAGGAACGTTATCTAGGTTAGTTTTCTGACTCCCGTGCTAACAGACTTGCTCTGCCACAAAGGTCAAGAAGGTCCTTGGAGTCATGTTATTGCTAAGCACGTTTTGGTATCAGATACCTCAAATCATGGTCCATCCTTCCGTAGCAGTCCAGGTGTCGGTCATTTGGTAAGTCCGTCGCTCTCAATTTAACTTTTTGTTGTTTAAAACACATTTGTTGCCTTATCTAAACATAAAAACTGAACCGCAAATTCTTCATTTTGACTTTATGGATACTGTAACTACTGCTAAGCATGTTAATGCTACATCATTGGCATTTGTACTTTGTGGATACTGTAACTACTGCTAAGCATGATATATCATTGGTATTTGTACTTTGTGGATACTGTAACTACTGCTAAGCATGTTAATGCTACATCATTGGCATTTGTACTTTGTGTATACTGTAACTACTGCTAAGCATGATATATCATTGGTATTTGTACTTTGTGGATACTGTAACTACTGCTAAGCATGTTAATGCTACATCATTGGCATTTGTACTTTGTGGATACTGTAACTACTGCTAAGCATGATACATCATTGGTATTTGTACTTTGTGGATACTGTAACTACTGCTAAGCATGTTACGTCATTGGTATTTGTACTTTGTGGATACTGTAACTACTGCTAAGCATGTTACATCATTGGTATTTGTACTTTGTGGATACTGGAACTACTGCTAAGCATGTTAATGTTACATCATTGGTATTTGTACTTTGTGGATACTGGAACTACTGCTAAGCATGTTAATGTTACATCATTGGTATTTGTACTTTGTGGATATTGTAACTACTGCTAAGCATGTTAATGTTACATCATTGGTATTTGTACTTTGTGGATACTGGAACTACTGCTAAGCATGTTAATGTTACATCATTGGTATTTGTACTTTGTGGATACTGGAACTACTGATAAGCATGTTACACCATCGGCATTTGTACTTTGTGAATACTGTAACTACTGCTAAGCATGTTACATCATTGGTATTTGTACTTTTTGGATATTGTAACTACTGCTAAGCATGTTACATCATCGGTATTTGTACATTGTGGATACTGTAACTACTGCTAAGCATGTTAATGTTACATCATTGGTATTTGTACTTTGTGGATACTGTAATACTGCTAAGCATGTTACACCATCGGCATTTGTACTTTGTGAATATTGTAACTACTGCTAAGCATGTTACACCATCGGCATTTGTACTTTGTGGATACTGTAACTACTGCTAAGCATGTTACAACATCGGTATTTGTACTTTGTGGATATTGTAACTACTGCTATGTTATATCATCGGTATTTGTACATTGTGGATACTGTAACTACTGCTAAGCATGTTACACCATCGGTATTTGTACTTTGTGGATATTGTAACTACTGCTATGTTATATCATCGGTATTTGTACATTGTGGATACTGTAACTACTGCTAAGCATGTTACACCATCGGTATTTGTACTTTGTGGATATTGTAACTACTGCTATGTTATATCATCGGTATTTGTACATTGTGGATACTGTAACTACTGCTATGTTATATCATCGGTATTTGTACATTGTGGATACTGTAACTACTGCTATGTTATATCATCGGTATTTGTACATTGTGGATACTGTAACTACTGCTATGTTATATCATCGGTATTTGTACATTGTGGATACTGTAACTACTGCTATGTTATATCATCGGTATTTGTACATTGTGGATACTGTAACTACTGCTATGTTATATCATCGGTATTTGTACATTGTGGATACTGTAACTACTGCTATGTTATATCATCGGCATTTGTACATTGTGGATACTGTAACTACTGCTATGTTATATCATCGGCATTTGTACATTGTGGATACTGTAACTACTGCTATGTTATATCATCGGTATTTGTACATTGTGGATACTGTAACTACTGCTATGTTATATCATCGGCATTTGTACATTGTGGATACTGTAACTACTGCTATGTTATATCATCGGCATTTGTACATTGTGGATACTGTAACTACTGCTATGTTATATCATCGGCATTTGTACATTGTGTATACTGTAACTACTGCTATGTTATATCATCGGCATTTGTACATTGTGGATACTGTAACTACTGCTATGTTATATCATCGGTATTTGTACATTGTGGATACTGTAACTACTGCTATGTTATATCATCGGTATTTGTACATTGTGGATACTGTAACTACTGCTATGTTATATCATCGGCATTTGTACATTGTGGATACTGTAACTACTGCTATGTTATATCATCGGTATTTGTACATTGTGGATACTGTAACTACTGCTATGTTATATCATCGGTATTTGTACATTGTGGATACTGTAACTACTGCTATGTTATATCATCGGCATTTGTACATTGTGGATACTGTAACTACTGCTATGTTATATCATCGGCATTTGTACATTGTGGATACTGTAACTACTGCTATGTTATATCATCGGCATTTGTACATTGTGGATACTGTAACTACTGCTATGTTATATCATCGGCATTTGTACATTGTGGATACTGTAACTACTGCTATGTTATATCATCGGTATTTGTACATTGTGGATACTGTAACTACTGCTATGTTATATCATCGGCATTTGTACATTGTGGATACTGTAACTACTGCTATGTTATATCATCGGTATTTGTACATTGTGGATACTGTAACTACTGCTAAGCATGTTACACCATCGGCATTTGTACTTTGTGAATACTGTAACTACTGCTAAGCATGTTACATCATTGGTATTTGTACTTTGTGGATATTGTAACTACTGCTATGTTACATCATCGGTATTTGTACATTGTGGATACTGTAACTACTGCTAAGCATGTTAATGTTACATCATTGGTATTTGTACTTTGTGGATACTGTAACTACTGCTAAGCATGTTACACCATCGGCATTTGTACCTTGTGAATATTGTAACTACTGCTAAGCATGTTACACCATCGGCATTTGTACTTTGTGGATATTGTAACTACTGCTATGTTACATCATCGGCATTTGTACTTTGTGGATACTGTAACTACTGCTATGTTATATCATCGGTATTTGTACATTGTGGATACTGTAACTACTGCTAAGCATGTTACACCATCGGCATTTGTACTTTGTGAATATTGTAACTACTGCTAAGCATGTTACACCATCGGCATTTGTACTTTGTGGATATTGTAACTACTGCTATGTTACATCATCGGCATTTGTACTTTGTGGATACTGTAACTACTGCTATGTTATATCATCGGTATTTGTACATTGTGGATACTGTAACTACTGCTAAGCATGTTACACCATCGGCATTTGTACTTTGTGAATATTGTAACTACTGCTAAGCATGTTACACCATCGGCATTTGTACTTTGTGGATATTGTAACTACTGCTATGTTACATCATCGGCATTTGTACTTTGTGGATACTGTAACTACTGCTATGTTATATCATCGGTATTTGTACATTGTGGATACTGTAACTACTGCTATGTTACATCATCGGTATTTGTACTTTGTGGATACTGTAACTACTGCTATGTTACATCATCGGTATTTGTACATTGTGGATACTGTAACTACTGCTATGTTACATCATCGGTATTTGTACATTGTGGATACTGTAACTACTGCTATGTTACATCATCGGTATTTGTACATTGTGGATACTGTAACTACTGCTATGTTATATCATCGGTATTTGTACTTTGTGGATACTGTAACTACTGCTATGTTACATCATCGGCATTTGTACATTGTGGATACTGTAACTACTGCTATGTTATATCATCGGTATTTGTACTTTGTGGATACTGTAACTACTGCTATGTTATATCATCGGTATTTGTACTTTGTGGATACTGTAACTACTGCTATGTTACATCATCGGCATTTGTACATTGTGGATACTGTAACTACTGCTATGTTACATCATCGGTATTTGTACATTGTGGATACTGTAACTACTGCTATGTTACATCATCGGTATTTGTACATTGTGGATACTGTAACTACTGCTATGTTACATCATCGGCATTTGTACATTGTGGATACTGTAACTACTGCTATGTTACATCATCGGTATTTGTACATTGTGGATACTGTAACTACTGCTATGTTACATCATCGGCATTTGTACATTGTGGATACTGTAACTACTGCTATGTTATATCATCGGCATTTGTACATTGTGGATACTGTAACTACTGCTATGTTATATCATCGGCATTTGTACATTGTGGATACTGTAACTACTGCTATGTTATATCATCGGTATTTGTACTTTGTGGATACTGTAACTACTGCTATGTTATATCATCGGTATTTGTACTTTGTGGATACTGTAACTACTGCTATGTTACATCATCGGCATTTGTACATTGTGGATACTGTAACTACTGCTATGTTATATCATCGGTATTTGTACTTTGTGGATACTGTAACTACTGCTATGTTATATCATCGGTATTTGTACTTTGTGGATACTGTAACTACTGCTATGTTACATCATCGGCATTTGTACATTGTGGATACTGTAACTACTGCTATGTTACATCATCGGTATTTGTACATTGTGGATACTGTAACTACTGCTATGTTACATCATCGGTATTTGTACATTGTGGATACTGTAACTACTGCTATGTTACATCATCGGCATTTGTACATTGTGGATACTGTAACTACTGCTATGTTACATCATCGGTATTTGTACATTGTGGATACTGTAACTACTGCTATGTTACATCATCGGCATTTGTACCTTCTCAAAGATCAAGGTCATTGTACTTCACCACTTTCTAAACACCTTTTTGCGATGTAAATATAAATTGGCGGAACCAATATTAGTACGTTTTTGCTTGCACATAGTTCAGATCGTGACCTATCATTCCATGTGTTCTATCATTCCGTGTGTTCTATCATTCCATGTGTTCCTCTTTGCTTCATTAGAATAAGGCCGAGTCACAACACAGCTATTAAATTAAAACAATTTTTTGAATGCTTATTTTTCGTTTATGTGCTTTAAATGGATTGCCATCTTGTTATTTATTAATTTTCGTAAGTGAGTTTGTGCGCTTAGATGTGCATATGTTGTATGCGTGTGTGCTTGCATGTATGCGTTCGTGTGTTAATTTAGAAGGGGCTGTGCATGGATATATGTGTCTATTTACTCCGTAGCCCTACAGATATGACTTATATTTCCTATCTGAAGATGTGTTATATATGGAGCGTTCTTTGCATAAGAAAGGCGTCTTTGGAACTTCGGGTGATCGTTTATTTATGACTGTGATGGGTTTAGCTCAGGGAAGAGCAGAACGACCCCAGGAAGAGGCGTGTTGACGCATTCATTTTATTTTAATCCGGCAGAGCGATAACGGGAGAAATGTTTTGCTTTCATTCATGCCACATTGGTTATCTTGAACGGCTTTCCGTCCATTTTTGTCTTAATTGTTTATCTTGGCACTGCAGTTAATGAGATTGCTTCGCTCTGATTGGAAGAAAATGCAAAACCGGTTCTTGCAACTGTTGACTTGTTTTTGTTTGGTTCAGAAATTCTGATGACTTGCCACCGGAATCCGATGCAATCAAACAGAACGGGCGCCTTGCTCCCGATTGAGACTTTGTTGTATTCAGCTTTTCATTGTTCACTGGCCTGGAAAAAAACGCCCCATCACCTTTTCTAAGAAACAATAATATTATATTAATTTGCCGAGAATATAGTTTTGACACATCTTGAATTTCCTTTTCTAGAAACATTTTTTTTGAAAAACGATGGAATTATTCTCTAAGTCTCTCTCGCTCTCCTTAACGCATCTATACACTCACTCATCCACTCATAAACTCACGTCATCTTGTAGCAGATAAGAACGTACAATACATTTTTGTTCAGCTTGTAGCAAAGACAACATATTGTCATGTTTGTGTCTCCAGACGACAGTGTAATGCAGGGGTGTCAAACTCGATCGCTCAGATGGCCAAAACTCAAATCACATATAAGATTGAGGTCCGAACATGGTAAACAGTCAATAAGCAACATTCAATAACATTCAACATTAATAATAACTGAACGTCGCAAGGTTATTGTAACGATGAACATCCATTCACTACACAACTTTAATTGTCACTTATTGTGATGGAAACGAGAACGCACGGAGGCAGCCTATCGTTCGGCAAGGCTACTAATTAGGGAATTTGATTTGCACTTTATATCGCAGAGCTATTGCAAAAATAGTTTTGCCTAAAATTATCTCTCGGGCAGGATATAATTGTACGCCGGTCCTGATGCGGCTCGCGGGCATTGAGTTTGACGCGTGTGGCGTAATGTATTAACCGAGTGTTTTATGTTGTGGAAAGTCTGATAACTTTCCCTGATCTAATTTCATTTTTTAATCAGAACAATTCCCCAGTGTATTTATAAATTATGCGTTTTTGTGCTTGTAGTTATGTATTGCGCGTGCACACGCACGCATTCACACGCACGCACGCACGCTTGTTTGTTTCTTTGTTATGGTTGCCTAAAATCACATTGTTGTGAAAAGACGTTAAATTACAATATTGAACGCACGCTTGCACACACACTGACACAGACACCCGTAGCACACACACATGCACCCCGGCATGCACGCACACACCAACGCACCCACGCAGGCACGCGCACAAACACACCTACTCACACACACGCACTCACACACAACTTCACAAACACAGACCCTTTCCTTCTCAGTCTCTGTTTCTCTCTGTCAGATTCTGTTTTTCTCTTACTCGGAGAAATAACAATTTATTTATTTATGATATTTTTTAAAATAATGGTAAAAGAGTTAGCACTGGGAGAGAGAGAGACAAAGAGAGAGAGATTGTGTAATTCTGTCAAGAGAGAGAGAGTGAGAGATATATATTGTGTAATTCTGTCAAGAGAGAGAGAGTGATATATATTGTGTAATTCTGTCAAGAGAGTGAGAGATATATTGTGTAATTCTGTCAAGAGAGAAAGTGAGAGAGATATATTGTGTAATTCTGTCAAGAGAGAGAGTGAGAGAGATATATTGTGTAATTCTGTCAAGAGAGAGAGTGAGAGAGATATATTGTGTAATTCTGTCAAGAGAGAGATATATATATTGTGTAATTCTGTCAAGAGAGAGAGTGAGAGATATATTGTGTAATTCTGTCAAGAGAGAGTGAGAGATATGTTGTGTAATTCTGTCAAGAGAGAGTGAGAGATATATTGTGTAATTTTGTCAAGTGAGAGAGAGAGTGAGAGATATATTGTGTAATTCTGTCAAGAGAGAGTGAGAGATATATATTGTGTAATTCTGTCAAGAGAGAGTGAGAGAGATATATTGTGTAATTCTCTCAAGAGAGAGTGAGAGTGATATATATATTGTGTAATTCTGTCAAGGGAGAGTGAGATATATATATTGTGTAATTCTGTCAAGAGAGAGTGAGAGAGATATAGGGTGTAATTCTGTCAAGAGAGAGAGTGAGAGAGATATATTGTGTAATTCTGTCAGAGAGAGAGAGAGAGAGAGAGAGAGAGAGAGAGAGAGAGAGAGAGAGAGAGAGAGAGATTGTGTTTGTATAATACTGTCAATCTTTCTATAAATTAATATTCAGCGGAACGTGATCGAGTGTCTTTGGTTGATATGCAATTTCTGTTAATCTGTCTGTCTCTGTCTGTCTCTGTCTATCTGTCTCTCCATCTCCCCCCTCTATCTCTCTCTCTCCCTCTATCCATCCCTCTCTCCCCTCCTTCTCTCCCTCTATCCCTCTTTCTCCCTCTCCCCCTCCCTCTCTCCCTCCTCTTCTCTCTCTGCTTCCCGATCATTGTTGATTGATTGATTTATTGTTGCTTTAGGTCCAGCGGACTCTTCCGAGCCAAATCAGGACCGGACAACCCCCGATCCGCATAAAAGATCTGTTGAAACAACCCCAGTGGGAAAATTGAATGCCCTCCACCGGCCAGTCACTTTACAATAAAGACATCCCACGCGAGGGACGGCTGAGGGTTGACCTCAACTACGCGGACTCCTCGATTACAAAAACAAAATAGAATACAAACATCATTATAAATCATCAACAAAAAACATACATATAAAATGCCTATAGTGCTAAATAGTACATTCATAGGAAGCCCTAGTGACCACCCGGCAGAAAGCGTCCAACACTCCCAAGCTGATCCAACAGACCTCATACACAAACAAGGAGTCTTGTCCAGGAAGAGTTTTCAAGAAAAAAGGTAGGTCATTGATCTAGCGAAGAAGAAGATAGTATAGCAGAGTGATAGGACAGATCGGGAATGGGAAAGAGCAAATGAGGAAGACAGCGACAGTGGGAATTTAAAGCACTAAATTTCCAGAAAGTGGGGATACTATTTATACTGAAACCCCCGGCACTCCAACGGGGGGGAACTGTTGCCGCAGTTAATTTGTCATGCCTACAAAGGCAAGACAGGTTTTCAACTGGGGCTTTCACTGTACCCTTTATAGGTTAGAACAATCTACAGTGGCAAGATTGCGCCGATCATTGTTTCAGAATAATGATTGTTAATGGTTGGTAAAACGCCGTGAGTAAGGCTGTTTGCTTGTTTGTTGTGTGTCCTCCCCGGCATCACGCTCAACCTTAAATGGAAATCAACAGGTTTACTGGAATTGATCCAACGACTCGTTTTAAAATTTATTAATTTTTGATTTCTTCTGAAGTTTTTTAATCCTAATTATTAGGTTGGTCGTTATCATATTTCTTTGTCAGTTTGTGTGTCCATTTCTTCAAATGTTTGTCGGGATCATTGAAAGGTTTCCGCAATAATTTTATTTCTTAATTATTGAGATAGTTCAGTATTTCTATTATGAATGTTTTCTTACAGAACAGTGTGTGTGTGTGCGCGCGCTCTCTGTTTCCTTTTGCCGATGGAGCTGTCTGTGAGTGGGGTCAAGATGAGGAGCATTTTGCATTAACGTTTCACTGATTGAAGAAGATACGTCATTGGAAGAGGATTTACTCGTTATCATTTTTATTTTATTCATTTATATTGTTTTATTAAAGTTATTTGATTTAATTTAGTTTAGTTTAATTGAATTTAATTTAAAATTATTTTTTCAAAATATGTTTTATTGTGCAGTATTAGACATGGTTTTGCTTGTAGGGGATGTTTTTTGTTGAAGTTGTTACGATGTTTAAGTTTTTAAATTATAAAACGAATTCAGTACTGTACACGTTTTTCTGAAAGGGTTTTTGTGAATCAAAATGTGTGTATATGTGGGTGCGCGCGTGTGTGCATTTGTGTGTGTGTGCATGCATGGGTGTTTGTGTATGTGTTTGTGAGTGTGTGTGTGTGTTGTTCTAGATTTTACAACGGGTCGCTTTTTATTAACTTATGCACTGATCTGAGTGAGAGTGCCATTGAGAGTGCAATAAGCTATGAACATTTTGGGTCTCTTTTAATCAGAGGTCGCTATCCGTGTTAGAAGAGAAACCCATATCCATAGCTTATATATTATTTCTTTATTTCTTCTCGTGTTCAATTAATTTCTTTTGGCACCGCATGATAAAAAGTGGTTCCTCCAGCTCTAAGTTCTGCAAGTTTTAAAATAATGCACTACTTTTGAGTTTTTATAATAATCCACAGGTAAATGAATGGTCACGTTATTTATTGTGTTAATGAGAGAGAGAGAGAGAGAGAGAGAGAGAGAGAGAGAGAGAGAGAGAGAGAGAGCGAGAGAGAGAGAGAGAGAGAGAGAGAGAAACCTTTGAGGAAAAGCAAAGTTAATTAGTTTTTTTGTTTGTTTCTTAATTTAAAAAGCCATTACTTTGCAGGATTCCTGTTATTTTTAATCCCATGCGGAATCGTTTGCACACTTCGCATGTTGTTGTTTATTTAGTTTTAGGTCTTCGCCTCTTCGTCCGCCGTATCTGTATGGCCGTGGTGGGTATGTACGTTTAAACTTCACTGTTCATTCACTGGCACTCGCCATCACAATAGTCTCTTCCGCGTGATATGCTATCTGTTTATTGGTGTGTCCGTCTAATTGCCAACCTGCCTGTCTGCTCGCTATCTTGTCTGCCAGGCGGTCAGCCCTATCTTTTTGAAAATGTAAAGATTTGAAATTGCCTTGTCATCTTTTTTCCCCCTTTTTTTTTTGGTGCCTTTTATTTTTGTCTAACATCCCACGCCACTCCCCAACATCCCCTCGCCATTCCCCCCTCCCACCCTCTCCATTTTCCCGAACTCCCAATTCCAACCCCCCCCCTGCCCCTGCCCCATCCCGCATCCTTCATCCCCAGCCCGACCTCTGGCGTCCCACTTTTTCTTTTGAAAATCTGCTCTTTTCATTTTGCAACGATTTTCCAGAACACTGAACAAAACTCCAACTTTATAAAACTTTGTATGAACGGGGAAAAAAGTAATCCCAGACCAAAGAACGGGAGTAAACTTTTCCATTTTGGGCGAATTTTTTTCTGTCTGTCTGTCTGTTTCTCTCTCTTTCTCTCTCTTGTAACAATACACTCGACGAAATGGACAATTGTCTAAACTAATATATTTGGAATCTCTCTTTCTCTATCGGCTGTACATTTCCCTTCTTTTGTGGCCTATGTAATGTTGTAAAAATCCCAGTTGAATAAATGTATGGGCTACTCACCAGTTTCACCTTATGTATATAATTTACTTTTTGAGTTTGAAATAAAATCAGGTCAGGTGTCATAAAACATGGGTTTGGGCAGGTAAATTATACGCTGTTTGGTTCTATCCCGTTGTTTGGTTCTATCCCGTTGTCACAGTGATTCGGCAGTCTCTACTTTCTTACCTGCCAAACAGAGTTAGCTGACTTATCTCACAACCTCAGGAATTCCCTAACGTTGATGTGCTACGTCAATCGTACCCGGGGTTTAAACTTATGTAGCAAGAATTTGTGTTTGTTGTAGTCAGGTATTGACTATCGGGATTGAGGTCTAAAGGCTAGGTCTGACGACGAACGTTTTGATTGCAATCACAATCACAGTCATTGTTTGCGAGTCATGATTTGAATGGGGGGATTGACTGCGAGTCGTCAGTAGTCACACTAAAAACGTTTGATTTTGGAAAACATGCGCACAGTCAATGCGCATAAACAAAAACAAAAGAGTTGTTTTCCTTGCTGCGCCGAACGTCAAAATGTGTGAAAGTAGCGACGAAGAAGTTTTTGCATTAGCGGTAGCATGTAATTTGCTAAGGTCAAAGAAAAAGACGAAGAAACGTTGGTGGATAAGACCTTGGCTGGACAGACGCCTGTATCATGGAGCGTACCATGCATTGATGAATGAGCTGGAAAATGAAGACCAAGAATCTCTGAGAAATTTTCTCAGAATGGGGAGCGAGCGTTTTGATCAGCTGCATCAGCTCATCGGCCCTCAGATCAACAAACAAGACACGATCATGCGCCAAAGCATATCATCGAGAGAAAGATTGGCAGTTACGCTACGTTGTTTGGCTTCTGGTAATTCAATTTTATCTCATTTATATAGCTATATCCTACATTTTTCTTACGTTGTCCAGCATACTCTAACTGTAGGCCTCTTTTGTAGAGGAAAGTGGCCAGTAAAAAATTCTTTGTTTGGTTTTATGATTGCTACATAATATTACTGCGTGCTTTTAATAAATGTAAAACTGAACACTGAAAATGAAATGTGTTAAGATCATAGGGTGGATTTTAATCAGTCACATGCGCGAGTCATGCCTAATTGTTGAATTATAATTTGTACTGATCTTTTGCCTTATTTTAAATAATGTATACCTTTTTTAAGTTCACAATATGTATGTGTTTATCAATCAGTACAGTATGGATAAAGAACACTATAAATACATGCTGTTGCAGTCTACATCACTTAGTGATATAGTCAGAAAGTAAAACCAACAGTTATGGGGCTGTATGTTTGCGTTTTTAGGTTAATATAACTAAAATTTCAATTTATCAATGATAGTAGTTCCTATGTGCCTGTTAAATATATTCATACACATTGGTTTCTACTGAGAGTATTAAAATATTGCATGGCTGTTTACAGGAGACAGTTACCACTCACTAAGCTTTCTGTACCGAATTGGACGATCAACTCTTAGCACCCTTATTCCTGAAACCTGCAGAGCCATCGTTCAAGCACTTAATAACTACCTGAAGGTATGTCACTGTACTGTTTAGTGCAAATGCAGCGTTTTTCAATTTATTAAGCTAATAAAACACACACACGCGCACACACACACACCTACGCACACGCACACACACACATGCACTCAGAGAAAGAGGGAGAGATACCAAACCATTGAAATGCAAATTCAAAACCAAATGTTGAGCACAACAAACTATATTGTTAAAACTATTTGACAAACAATTAAAAGTACAAATAGTGAACAGGCAAAGCACAAATGTTTATAAAGTAAATGCCATTCTTTAAAATACAGTGGAAAATAAGATAGGAAAAAAGTCGTTTTCTACACTTCAAATTTGATTTTAGAAGATTGTGAAATAAGTTCCCAGTCATTTTACAATATTTGTGGATACAACAACAACAACAATAATAATAATAATAATAATAATAATAATAATAATAATAATAATAATAATAATAATAATAATAATAATTTTAATAATAATAATAATAATAACAACAACAACAACAACAACAACAACAACAACAACAACAACTACAACAACTAGGTGTCAAATACACTATTGTAGCAATGTCAGTTGTCAACACTATTTGTTGCCGCAATTAAACCACTAGCACAGACAATTTATTCTGACACATCAGACTCTATCTCCTCTCTCGCCATTTTGCACACTAGCTCCTCGATCTGCAATTTCAGCAGCTTTCTTCTCCGGTTATTTTTAAACCCATTAATTCGCATGACCAAGTTTTTCGCCCAGATAATGTCAGGGTCCTCTTTTGGGCGAACGCTGCGTTGCATCAGAAACTGAGCTATGGAAGCTTGCAACGTTTGGCTTTCTTCTCTCTGAGCGCCATCACCTTGTCCCCTTGAATAACGCCCATAAGGCCGAGACGTGGTTGGAGTAAGCATCTCTTCACTGGCCTCGGTAATCTCGGAGTCAGGGCTGGTTGTGGCTCCTTGGGAAGCTGCAGAGGGCTCGGTATCTTGCCCCTGCTGAATGGGCTCTTGTTCTTCTCCATCGATGGCTTGGTTGGCAGGTGCCGCATCATTCTGTGACATAAGGCATATAAAACAATAATTTGCATTTTCATTATTTTAACTTGATAAATCTTTTGTTTCAGGTACCTTCAACTGTGGACGAGTGGCTCAAAATTGCATCAGACTTCAATACCAAATGGCAGTTTCCACACTGCATTGGGGCCATCGATGGCAAGCACGTGGCAATAAAGGCACCTCCAAACAGTGGGTCAGTCTACTATAACTACAAAGACTTTCACAGTATCATCCTCCTCGCAGTAGTTGACGCACAGTGCAGATTCACATGGTATGATCTTGGAGCGAATGGTCGCCAAAATGATGCTGGTATCTTTGCGAACTCAAACTTTGCCAGAGCACTGCAACAAAACACCCTGAACTTTCCGGATCCGAGCCCACTGAGCAGCAGCAGTCGTGTAAATGTACCATTTGTGCTTGTAGGAGATGACGCCTTTCCGCTAAAGAGCACGCTTGTGAAACCATACCCTCAAAGAGGTCTTGCCGACGATGAGGTCATCTTTAACTACAGACTGAGTCGAGCTCGACGAACATCTGAAAATGCCTTTGGCATTCTAGTCAACAGATTTCGGGTGTTGTCATCTGCCATCAATCTTGACCCACAGATTGCTGTGCAAATCACCGAAAGTTGCCTGGCTCTTCACAATTTCCTGCGCACTGAGAAGGATGTTCCCTACAACCAAGAACTACAGCTAAGTGATTGTTTGCAGTGGGCAGGAAGAAATCAGCCATTCTATGAAGGCAACAACAGCACTAGAGTGGCCAGGGACATCAGGGATGAGCTCAAGCGCTATTTCTGGAATGAAGGGGAAGTGTGTTTCCAGTGGAAGCACATAGAGGGTGTCACAGCACGACAGACATCATGAGGGCATTTGCAATGAAGTAAAGTGGCCTGTAAGCTGTTGGTGGAGAGTGCAGAACCCCAGAACAATGCATTTTGTACAAAGTGATCAATTCTGAACAGTCTTTCTCTTTCTATGAAGCAATATAAATTGGTATTTATTTTTTTACATTTAATATTTCGTATATTGCGCTTGTCCAGCTCAAGAGCTGCTCAAGGCGCTGGCCGATAAATGCGTCCACAGATAACCTTTGCGTAGTATGACACCCAAACAGATTACCACAAGAAATAACCTAGTGCGTGCAGGGCACGTTCTATGTATGTGTTTGTTGATATTTTATAATGATGTTTATATTTTATTTTGTTTTTGTAATACTAAAAGGTGGTTCAATAAATTAGAGTATAGCCTCAGTGTCCCTGCGTGCAATGCCTTTATTGTAAAGCGACCGGCTGGTGGGTTGTTTCATCGTATCTGTTCTGTAGATCAGGGGTGAGTCATCTTTCAACCAAGTTGTGGTTTTTGATTTTGTGGACCTGCTCTGCTCTTTACGGTCCCCTGGACCCTTTAAGCAATGAATAACTAACTAACAACTTGTAATGTTTGAATGAACTGTACCATAATATAACAAAACAATATGTGTGAATGTATAAGTGGTCAATAAAATCTCGCTTTGCATTGCATGCCTTTTGTCTGGATATTTTTTCCGATTGTTTGTTACATGTTGCAACAGTATCTTGTCACATTTAATCCCAAAACAATACACAAATCAGCATAAACAGCTTACCATGCTACAGGCTCTCTCGGTGGTTATGGCAACCACCCCCCGTAGAAAGTTCAAGGGCCTGAAGAAAGGCCATGTTGGCTGCCGAACTGTCTCCCTGCCAGCCCCACTTTTTTTCGTTTGCTGTATCAGGCGCAGCTCGCGGCAGTAGTTGCTGCGCAGAGCAGCAAATTTCTTTTGTATGTTATCATCTGAAAAGAAAAGATAAAGCCAAACCGACATTATTACGAAGTGTTTGAGTTTCTGGCCTGCAATGATGAAGTGGGATACTATCTTTACACGCACCTACGTGCACCCATACACACACTAATAACAATACTAGTATTGTACTTATACTACTACTAGTATTTGCAATAGTAAAAGTTAAGTACTACTTCTAATTCTACTAATATGATTATGATGATACGGATGCAGGAAACGATACAAATTCATTGTCTGCAACTGCAAAATACTGCTTTTATCTCTTCTCTACTTATAGCACTCATACAAATTACAAAGTGTAAAAGTTGTTTTATTGTAGCCGGCCTGGAATAGCACATGTCCTATCATACATATTATACTCGTAAGCATAATCGAACAACAAATATTCATGGAATCAAACATCATGAAAGACGCATACATTGTGATCTAGATTAATACAATGCGGATTGCAATCTACTTCAACTTCTAGTTCTACCAATGTTACAGATCTATTCTTAGATCTATTCATCGTTTCAACAATATTTTTTTTCCAACCCAGACTTGTGGAATGAGCGGTTAAGTGGGAATATGGGTATTCTTCTGTTCTGTTCCTTATTAATCTGCATTTCTTGTTGGGAGAGGTTGGGAAAAGAGGTTAGAAAACTCGTGCATGCAGCAACGTCATGTTTTAGATCCATAAATATGTATAACTTCACGAACCTAAGCAGGCTAGGTTGATCGACCATTAGAAGGACCTATTCAATAACCCTGTGCATTTGGGTTTGGTAATGTTTCTGTACAGGGCTCGTCTAGCATGTATACAAAAGATAAAAAAAAACGATCCACCGAACAAACACATGTCCTACCTGTACACTCCACCCCTGTCATCAACGTGAAATTCACTCTAACGCTGGTCCACGCAGCTTTCTTCATCTGTTGGTTTCTGTATTCTGCGCTTCTAATGTCCCATAAACATTCATGGGAGTGTATGATCTCTATTAGATCACACGTATTTTGAACTGTCAGGTTACCAAGCGGTCCGGTTTTGGTAGCCATTTTCCAATAATCACGTGCTTAAGGTAGCACGTTTCATTGGTTTCTTTCCTGAATGACTCGCAATCAGTTCGTCGAAATTAGGGCATGTTCTAAACGTGACAAATCATCCCAAATCACACTGCGAACTGATTTGACTGTGATGACTTGGTGATAGTCTCACGAAATCAGTGACTCAAGTCATGATTTTTCCTATGATTGCAGTCAAAACGTTCGTCGTCAGACCTAGCCTTAAGACTCTAATCTGACAAATGATCCAAAAGGCTGAGCCTTAATTAAAAATCAAAATAGTATAAAAAAATCAGAATTGGTCAAGCCACTTTTAAAATAATGCAAGAAAGTATTTTGAGCAGGAAAGTGAAATAACGACGACGGGTGCTTGAGACCCACGGACTGACCGACCATCGGACTGCCGCAGAATGATTCAAGCTTTCTTTATAATCTCAAACAGAGAAATTAAGACAGGCTGTGCTGACAATATTAAAACCTAACGGTAACCTATCCTATCCTATCCCGTAACTAGAGGGTCGTTGGGGCACCACATATGATCGTTTAACTCCCATCTTTCTCTGTCCTCGGCAACCCTCATGGCTTCGCTCAGTGTTAAGCCAGTCCGTAACACATTGCGATAAATAAATAAGAAAAGGCAATTACATTGACTCATTACAATGTTGAGAAATGCGTAGACTATAACGAAGTCACAAACAATAATGATTGACTGGCCATGTGGTGAAGTGCCTGTCCACCAAAAACAACCAAATCATCAAATTCCATTTAACAGTGTTTGAGATACAGAGCAGTACGGTTACGGTTAGCCAAGTAATTGATCCCAGCCGCTGTGGCATTCCAGGCAGAGCAAATGCGATGTCACGGGAGACTGGCCACTACATTAACACAGGTAATGTTCCGATGACGTTTGGTGAAAATCTTATAAGTGGTTCTTGAGATATAGTGAGCAACGAATCAAGAGACCAACCGATTTTTGGCTCGGTCTGATTCCCGACTACATCAGAGTATCTCCAGAGAAATCTGGATATGAAAACAAGTACAAGTCAACCGTGGAAATATGGAAGGTTGGTAATTCTAGTGGTGTACCTGGGAGTTTGTCTGTAGCAATGTTGACGCTAATGCGTTACAAATTGGCGCCGGAGGCTCTAGTTGAAGTATCGTTAGGGTTTAGATTTAATGGAAACTGTGAGAGTGTTGTGTCAATATTTGATTTCTCTTCTCAGTGTATGTCTGTCTGTCTGTCTGTCTGTCTCTCTCTTTCACTCTCTCTCTCTCTCTCTCTCTCTCTCTCTCTCTCTCTCTCTCTCTCTCTCTCTCATAAACTCACACACACGGACACCGACATCCAGACACTCACGCACGCACACACACACATGTATGATTCAGTTACGGTATAGCAGTACTTTCTTCAGGTGGCGACCTGTTGGAGGCTTATTCCTGGAGTAGGCTTACCTGAGTAATGAAATATGGATATTTACACCCCAGATCTGGCACTGTAGATACTTGATTCTGACCTTACTAGTATAGTGTAGTGTTACATTTACTGTATACGTCTCAGTTTTGCAGGAAATCTTTCTCTGTGTTTGCCCCAACTCTGAGGAACTCTCTGTCCTCCAATCTGCGGCACTGTCTCTTACCGTGGTCAAATAGAACCTCAAAACCTACCTCTTCACCAAATACTTTTAGATCCAGAACAATCAGTGTGTGAGTGAGTGATTGAATAGTGGTGTGTGTGTGTGGGTGTGTGGGTGTGTGTGGGTGTGTGTGTGTGTGTGTGTGTGTGTGTGTGTACGACCACAGGCTGTCTAGTGCGTACCTCAGTAACACCAAGTTGAAAGACAGCCTTGTTAGCTTTGTTGTAAGAGGTAGACTGCAGCTCCTCCAGTGCAACAGCATGATGGCACTGTGGTACCCGAACGAGTGCAGTCGACGGTGCACGCTGTGCAACCACCCTACAGAAACGGTGTCTCATGTACTGAACGGGTGCACTAAGTACCAAAACATGTATACCGCGAGACACAACAGAGTGGTTGATATGGTGACGTCATGCATACCACAAGGGGATTCCATCGTTGTCATCAAAGACACGTGCTTATCACCACGCACTTTTGGCTTTGACACTGACCTGTTTCGCACCACTGCAACTAGGCCTGATGTCACTCTCATAAATCATAATAGCCGTGAGGTTTTCTTGGTAGAAGTTGCCGTGCCATTTGATGCCTTTGTCGATATATGCTACAATTCAAAGTTTGACAAATACATGCAGCTATGCCTGGAAATAAATGCCTTAGGTTATTCATGCAGAACAGTAGTGCTGACCATTGGTAGTCTTGGCAGTGTCCATTATAGAGTGACGTCGGGCCTGAAAATGATAGGTATTCGTGCCTACAGTGTTAAATGGCTTGCGAAATACCTCAGTGTGGGTGTCATGATTGGTTCCCACCGTGTGTGGCAGAGAAGGTGTAATGACATGAAAGTATAAAAGTTCGACATCATGGTTCATTGTGTTTACGGCTTTAATATGATTGTTTTTGCGATGCTTGTTATGAAGAGGACTCTATGTGCATATGTGTATGGGGGATGTCATATTGTGTGTATATGTTTATGACAACACGATGACCTGCTCACAGTGGTGAAGAAACGGAAACTCCGATGGTATGGCCACGTCACCAGATCATCAGGCCTTGCAAAGACCATTCTGCAAGGCACAGTGCAAGGAGGTAGAAGAAGGGGGAGACCGAAAAAGAGGTGGGAGGACAACATTCGAGAATGGACTGGTTTAACACTGAGCGAAGCCATGAGGGCTGCTGAGGACAGAGAAAGATGGAGTATGCTGGTTAAGCGATCATCTGTGGTGCCCCTACGACCTTCGGGTTATGGGACAGGATAGGATAGGATAGGATGTTTATGAAGGTGTGTGTGTGTGTGTGTGTGTGTGTGTGTGTGTGTGATATACGCTGTTGTTGGTTAACCTTTGTGTATGAGTGTTTATATGTAGGTATTATATGCATGTATGTGATAGATGTGATAGTGTGTGTTGGAGAAAGAAGTATGGTGTGTGTAAGTAAGAGATTGAGTGGATGAGAGAGAAAGAAAGACAGGCAAACATACAGACACATACTGTGTGTGATAAAGAAGTATGATGTGTGTGTGGGTGAGCGAGAAACGGAATGACAAACAGAGACAGCGATAGATAGTTATTGTTAGTAAACGTTTATTTAAATTGTTTTTGATTTTTACGATGGTAATTTAAACAGTTTCTTATACTGTCACAATATCATTGTGATGTTTCATGTATTTTGTATTATTGGCTGAGGAATGAGTTTGGTTGTATAAAATGTATTAATATTTAATATTATTTGTGCTATAAATTAGTATAATGTTACGCTGTATTTTGTATATAGGTCTTGCCCTCTGTTTGTGGAGAGCATAAATGTGTACGTGCGTAAGAGCGTTTGTGTGTGTGTGTGGGGGTGTGTGTGGGTGTGTGTGTGTGTGTGTGTGTGTGTGTGTGTGTGTGTGTGTGTGTGTGTGTGTATGTAAAGGTGAATGAGTTCATTATTAAAAATGGGTAGATAAATTTAGAATTGATTTGCCGATGTTTGATGTAAAAAAAAATGTGTTTAGGGTGTGAGTTCACGATAGGCCTATTGGGGTGGGTGTTGTGTGCATTGCGAGTTCGTTTTTTCATGCGCCTGTGGGTTTCAATGTTTACATCGCATAATGATCAGAAGGCGAAGTGTTGTTTAATAATGCTTTGTCGAAACTTCTGAATAAATTGTCAAAATGTGTGTGTGTGCGGGCGAGCCCTTAGAACAATCTTCAAGTTTGGTTTTGCGCTATACAAACTAAATTATTATAAAACTCATTATTATACTTATTATTATTATCATTATTGTTATTATTATTATACTTATTATTATTATTATTATTATTATTATTATTATTATTATTATTATTATTATTATTATTATTATTAAATCCTTATACTTTTAATACTTATTATTATTATTATTATTATTATTATTATACTTTTAATTATTATTATTATTATTAATATTATTATTATTATTATTATTATTATTATTATTATTATTATTATTATTATTATTATTATTATTATCCTTATCCTTTTAATACTTATAATAATAATAATAATAATAATAATAATAATAATAATAATAAAAATTATTATTATTATTATTATTATTATTATTATTATTATTATTATACTTTTAATACTTTATCTATCTATCTATCTATATATATATATATATATATATATATATATATATATATATATATATATATATATATATATATATATATATATATATAATTAATAAATAAATAAGCTTAAAATGTTGATGTTGAATATTTGTATAGCGCGTTCAGTCCATGCAATACGAGCAAGCTCAAGAAAGGGTAGATCTATGATATAATTTTTATTTAACATTTATATATATAAAAATTATATAATAGATCTACCCTTTCTTGAGCTTGCTCGTATTGCATAGACGGAACGAGCTATACAAATATTCCACATCAACATTATAAGCTTATTTAATTATTTATTTTTAATGGTTCTTATATAGCACTTTTCCAGCTCAACAGCTGCTCAAGGCGCTGGCCGATACAGGATCTAACTCAAACCGCCCGAGGCGCGCACTTGCAACTTTTTTGCTCACAGACCACTGAGCACAATCCTGGGCGACCGGGGATGGGGAGATGGTACCTAGTGCGTGCTGGGTGTATTTGTTTATCCGGCACTCACTCGTTTAGGACATGAGCTTCAGGATCTGTAAAGTCCGTGCAATGGAATGCGTGGGTGAACAGACTTGACCTCGGTTTACACTCATCAGAAAGTGTATCTTACTTATCTAACTTACTAGTCTGGATCTCGCAATAAGGACACCTGGCATTCAAAATCCACACTAAAGATGGCATCATTCTCATGGCGTAGTCTAAGACGTAAGTTATACGAAATTTATTCGCCCCCCTCTCTCCTCTCCTCTCCCCCCCTCTCTCTCTCTCTCTCTCTCTCTCTCCCTCTCTCCCCCCTCTCTCCCTCCCTCTCAAAAACAACACAACATTTTATTTTGGACAAAGTTATATAGGACGGTGCAAAACGAGATAACAAATAATAACAAGCCTGTTAAGACCAGTTCTGCCGTGAACTGACAAAACCGAGCAAGTCCACAAAACCTACTTTCGAGAAAATCGACGTTTTGTGTTGCGCTATATTACGCGATCGTTTCTGGAAGTTTAAGGGCATATTATAATGCAATTCCTCGATTTAAGAGTGCATACCTTGAATGTTAAAGAAATGTTTGATAGATTTGATGTTTTAAGACTATTTGTGGACTTGCTTTGTTTTGTCAGATTATTCTTGAGATAGATCTTTGTTGAGAAAATGACAAAACCAAGCAAGTCACCCGCTTGGTTTTGTCAGTTTATTATTGAATTAAATCCTTGTTAAAAAAATTCACAAAACCAAGTAAGTCAAATCCGCTTGGTTTTGTCACTTTATTATTAAGTAAATCCTTGTTTTCAAAATTCACCAAACCAAGTAAGTCCCATAGGCCGTTTCGTTTCTTTGTTAAAAAGTCTGACGAGATGAGTCACATAAGTTGGGTTTTGTAAGATGTGGGTGCGGCAGTTACAGTGAGTGTATATGTGTGCCTGTTTATTGTTTTTAGCCATTCTTCACTTAATATTCCTGGGTTGGTATGCAGGAATCATGGTTTTTTTTTTTGCTCTCCCTTCAAAATAATATTAGATGCAGCCAATTTAATTTTAAAAATACAAAACTATTTTCCTTTCAGTTTCCTATTGTAGCGATCTTTCTGCCTTTACACCACGTGTATGTCTTGTATTTTGTTGCCCTTGTTGTGTGTCTGTAATATATTTGTTGCTGTTTGTTTGTGGGTTCGGGCACTGAATAGAATAGGCCCAACGTTTCCCGGCGTGTCGTAAGAGGCGACTAACAGGGGTAATGTTAGCACGGCATCACTAGGCGAAAGTCTTCTACACAGAAGTCACCGGCCAGGGCGAGGAACCTCACGTTGCTACAGGTTCAACGACCACGTGCTCGGGGCCAAGTCGAGCCACACTGTATTCGTGGTTTTCGGCTGTGCCCAACAGCCTGGAGAGGATTGGGCACCGCCAGGTCCTTTTTTGCCCAAGACACACTACATGCATGATGACACTATCCACTAATTCCATACCGGATAGGTCGTCGCCCGGCTCAAGGACCGCGCCTTCCGTTGGCCACCATGACGGAGGTGTTAAGTATGCTACTGATGGACAATTTAGCAAGATCCGCACGAGAAACAACATCGTCATAGGAACCTGGAATGTCAGGACCCTAACTGCGGAAGGAAAATTAGAAGAACTGGCCCACGAGTTGGACCGCTATCGAGGGAACGTTCTAGGTATCAGCGAACTGCGCTGGAAAGGCCTAGGTGAAACAACGACAGACAAAGGCCACAAGCTCTATTTCAGCGGTAGAGATGACAGGCACGAACACGGCGTTGGATTCTTGGTCCACAAGAACATTCTAGCCACTGTCATGGGTTGCCCCCCAGTCTCCAGTAGACTCATTACCATCCGCCTGAGAGCAGCCCCTTTCAACATCACCATCATCCAGACCTATGCCCCAACATCAGACTATGACGACAGCGAAGTGGAGGATTTTTATGAAAATCTACAGGCGGTCCTTGACCACGTGCCGGAGAAGGACATAGTCATAGTGCAAGGCGACTGGAATGCCAAGGTTGGCCAAGATGCGCACCACAACTGGGGAGACACATGTGGACCCCACTGCAACAACGAGACAAATGACAGGGGTCTGAGATTCTTGGAGTTTGCCAGATACAACAATCTGGTACTGGCAAACACGCTTGGTCTCCACGAAAACTCCAGACGATGGACATGGCACAGTCCCGGGGGGGGGGGGGGGGGGGGGGGCCCCCAGCATCACAACCAAATAGACTACATCATGGTCAAGAAACGCTTCAGATCAAGCATCAACATTGGCAGGACACGCACTTTTCCAGGAGCAGACATCGGAAGTGACCACGATGATGTCTTTCCGGCTCCACTTGAAGAGAGTAAATACTGCACTAGACTGAAGTTCGACCTGGACAAACTGCAAGATCCGGAGGTGGCAGAACTATTTCAGGCCACAATTGAAGGGAATTTGCACCACTGCTCATTTTGGGGGCTGGTGAAGTAGATGTCAACACCATGACCACCACCTTCAACTCAGCTGTGACAGATGCCGCCACTGAGATCCTTGGCAAGCACCGACCAAAGAAGAAGCCGTGGATCACACCTGAACTTTTGGATCTGTGTGATAAACGAAGAGAGATTAAAAAAAAGAAAGAAAAAGAACACCTCACAGGGAGCTGATGTCTACCGAAAAATCAACAATGACATCCGAAAAGGCATGCGCACAGCAAAGGAGAACTGGATAGAAGATCAATGCCAGGAAATAGTGAACAGTCTGAACAAGAACAACAGCAAGAAGGCCTACCAGACTGTAAAGCGGCTGACAAGTTTCAAACAGCCCAAAGTCTCCACGATCCAAAGCAAGTCTGGAATATGCCTTACAGAAGAACAAGAAGTCTTGGACAGATGGACAGAGTACTGCTCTGACCTTTACAACCATACACCAAATGGAGACCCATCAGTTCTAACATGTCCCGAGAACAGAGAAGAAGAAATCCTCCCAATTCTCCGGGAAGAAGTTGAGGCAGCAGTGCAATCGCTAAAGAAAGGGAAGTCAGCGGGAGTGGACAACATACCCGCGGAACTGCTACAAGCAGGAGGAGAAGCGATGATTGATGCCCTCACCATTATCTGTAACAAGATCTGGCAGAGTGGAGAGTGGCCTATACCATGGGCCCAGTCGCTTGTCATCACTCTTCCCCAAAAAGGTAACCTTCAGGAGTGTGAAAATTACCGCACCGTCAGCCTCATCATCCATCCCAGCAAGGTCCTCTTGAAAATATTACTCAACAGGTTGAAACCCCAAGCTGAACAAATCATAGCTGAAGAACAAGCAGGATTCAGGGCAGGGCAAAGTACCACTGAACAGATTTTCAACCTCAGAATAATCTGTGAGAAATACCTACAGCACCAACAACATCTATATCATGTGTTCATAGACTTCAAGAAAACGTTTGACCGAGTCTGGCATGCAGCTCTATGGGCAACAATGAAAGCGTACAACATCAGCCCTAAAATTATTGAAGTCATCAAAAACCTGTATGACAAGGCTACCAGTGCAGTCCTCCACAACAGCGCCATCGGGAACTGGTTCAGAACAACAATCGGTGTGCGTCAAGGATGCCTACTCTCTCCAACACCCTTCAACATCTTCAGTAGTATGTTAGTGGGCAAGATGCGAACCGTGCACATGCACCTAAAAAGTGGGTCACGTGACAGGGGGATGACGTCATAGGTGCACATGTACTCTTAGGTCATGATGCCCCACAACGTGAGGGTCTTTGTGACCTGTCAAAAGTGATGGATGACATATGGCCTGGGGGGATATAATTTTATTGATGGTGCGATTGCAAGTGCGCATCTCGGTGAATGGATATATGACTCAGTGGTCTGTGCGTTAGATCAAGCACCCCAAAGACAGCAAGTGCGCATCTTGATGAATATAGAATGACTCAATGGTCTGTGCGTTAGACCAAGCACCCCAAAGACAGCAAGTGCGCATCTTGATGAATATAGAATGACTCATTGGTCTGGGCGTGAGATCAAACATCCAAAGACAGCAAGTGCGCGTCTCAGTCAAAGACAGCAAGTGTGCATCTTGATGAATAGAGAATGACTCAGTGGTATGAGCGTGAGATCAAGCACCCAAAGACAGCAAGTGCGCGTCTTATGGTTTTTAGGATCATGTTTATACAGAGCTACATAAGAATATAGAATGACTCATTGGTCTGGGCGTGAGATCAAGCATCCAAAGACAGCAAGTGCGCATCTTTTTGTGGTTGTATATATTAATAGGTAGACCTAGACACGCTAATTTAATGATCGGTAATAAACTTTAGTACCACAGATAAATATCAAAATAAAGTATTATATATACCCGGAAGGCATAGTTAGGATTAACGAAAGAGAGGATCAAAAGAAGACAGGAGCCAGCAAAATTTTAGTACCATTCATAAATATCAAAATCTCTCTCTTTTTCTTTTTCTCTCTCTCTCTTTCTTTCTCTCTCTCTCTTTCTCTTTCTCTTTCTCTCTCTCTCTCCCTCTCTCTCTCTCTCTCTCTCTCGCTCTCTCTCTCTCTCTCTCTCTCTCTCTCTCTCTCTCTTTCTCAGCATATAAATGTATACAATTGTTATTAAAATATACATTTATCTATGTATACTAATAGAATAATGTGTAAGCAGGAAAGCAAGGAGAGAGAAAGTCGTGCAATTTAAAATGAAAACAAAAACCAATACTCAATGATACAAAAACACAGTGTGAGCTGTATGTGAACGCATGCAATAAATGATCTTACCAGAACTTATGTGTCTGTCCTCTATCTCTCTCACACCCTCTCTCTTTTTCCCACTCTCTCTCTCTCTCTCTCTCTCTCTCTCTCTCTCTCTCTCTTTCTTTTTTTTCATCTCTGTGTGTCTATATTTTGTTATACAAACACACCCAAGAATAGTTAATGACCATTGATGGATATGTAATGACTCAGTTGTCTGTACATTAGACCAAGCACCCAAAGGCTGCAAGCGTGCGTCTTGACAATTTTGATTTAGATCATGTATCAATTGACCAGCGCCTTGGTAAGTATGGCGAGATATCCCGAGGGGGTGATTAGCCAGCAGGGGGAAGGGGTGATTAGCTGCCCATCACGCTTGAAAGACTGTGGCTCATCTTATTTACATGGGAGCAGATGATAAACTTATTTATTTTAAGAGAGATAGCTTAACTAGAATTTTTTTTGGATGTGAAGCATTGCAAATGATAGATCATGGTCTATGTGTATATATACTCTCTCTCTGGCTCATCCTCTCTCACACACATCTATCACTCAAACAGATGGTGTAAAGGCAGAGACATGATTTTGATAATGATTATATAGGATTGGATGAGGGTCATTTTAATCAAACAGGCAATTTTTTTTAACGTTATTATTGATTTTGTTTAGTTTTGATGACAAAGTCTATCGATGACGCATGATAAAAAGTGGTAAACAGGAGCAGAATCGATGTAGTGGTTTTTGAGATATTGAATTTATATGAGGCGAATCGCGCAAATATTTTAAAGTATTTGATTTATTTTATTGATTTGAGTCTCTCTCTCTCCATCTCTCTCTCTCTTTTTTTCTCTCTCTCTCTCTCTCTCTTTCTCTTTCTCTCTCTCTTTCTATCTCTCCTCTCTATCTCAGCTATCTATCTCTCTCACGCTCTCTTTTTCTCTGCATATAAATGTATACAATTGTTATTAAAATATACAATCATCTATGTTTACTAATAGAATAATGTGTAAGCAGGAAAGCGAGGAGAGAAAAAGTCGTGCAATTTAAAAATGAAAACAAACCAATACTCAATGATACAAAAACACAGTGTGAGCTGTACGTGAATGCATGCAATAAATGATCTTACCAGAACTTATGTGTCTGTCCTCTGCCAAACTTGTAAAATATCCATGAAAAATCCTCTAACAATAATCTTAACTTTTGTAGAAGATATTTGAACAAGCTAATGCATTAAAATTGATGCTGTTTGCATAAGTTGTTGGGAGCTTTACAGTCAACGAAATCTAGTACTGAAACCTTAAAATGCCACACATTTAAAATCACTAATAATATCTTTTACAATTAATCAATCATTGCGTTTTTTATATTTTTTTTCATGCACCAAAGTTATATCTTATAATATTTACAACGTTTAAAGCACTTAAAATACAAATGATCACAGAAATTATAGTTAAACTTTACCAAAAAGGTGTTTTTTTATCAATCACAATAACAGTACCACAAAGTACCACACCACGCTGGCCCATTTTTTTCTTAAAGGCATGTTTGGACATGATATGGAAACGGCTGACGCAACCATAAGATATGGGAAGTAACTCTCTCTCTCTCTCTCTCTCTCGCTCTCTCTCTCTCTCTCTTTTTCTCTCTTTCTCTCTCTCTTTCTCTCTCTCTCTCTCTCTCTCTCTCTCTCTCTCTCTCTCTCTCTCTCTCTCTCTCTCTCTCTCTCTCTCTCTCTCTCTCTCTCTCTCTCTCGCTCTCTCTTTCTCTGCATGTTTGGACATGATATGGAAACGGCTGACGCAAGCATAAGATATGGGAAGTAACTCTCTCTCTCTCTCTCGCTCTCTCTCTCTCTCTTTCTCTCTCTTTTTCTCCCTCTCTCTATCTACATCTTATTATTACTCTCTCTCTCTCTCGCTCTCTCTTTCTCTGCATGTTTGGACATGATATGGAAACGGCTGACGCAAGCATAAGATATGGGAAGTAACTCTCTCTCTCTCTCTCTCTCTCTCTCGCTCTCTCTCTCTCTCTCTCTCCCTCTCCCTCTCTCTATCTACATCTTATTACTCTCTCTCTCTCTCTCTCTCTCTCTCTCTCTCTCTCTCTCTTTCTCTGCATGTTTGGACATGATATGGAAACGGCTGACGCAAGCATAAGATATGGGAAGTAACTCTCTCTCTCTCTCTATCTCTCTCTCTCTCTCTCTCATTTTGTATCGATCTCTGCACACACAATTTCAAAAAATGTCACTTTTGGAGGGGATATTGAATATCTAACTACAATCTGTTGTGTGGCGTGGTTGAATATATAGACAAATCTTTACAAACATAGATAACTGAATACTAATCAAATGCTGTCAGCACGCCTGAAAAAAAAAAGTCTAAACATATATGCCACCCCTGATGACGCCCGCCAACATGTTTAACAAGTCACACACATGATCACACTTGTTTATTAGTCGGCTTATAGATTTAGCTATCACTTTTTAAAGAGTAAATACTGTGTGGATAGTGCTCAATTGTCTGGGCGTCAGATCATATACCCAAAGGCTACAAGTGCGCTTCTTGGTGGTGGTTAACAAAAGGCTGCAAGTGTACGTCTCGATGGTTTTTGAGTTAGATAATATATTAGCCAACGCCTGATAAAGTATTATATGGTTAGTGCTCAGTTGTCTAGGGCGTCAGACCATGCACCCAAAAGGCTGCAAGTATGCGTCTTGGTGGTTTTGAGCTAGATCATCTTTCTCCTCTTTTTCTTATTTATCTCTCTCTCTCTCTCTCTCTCTCTCTCTTCTCTCTCCTTTTCTCTCTCTCTCTCTCTCTCTCTCCTTTTCTCTCTCGCTCACTCTCTCTCTCGCTCTCTCTCGCTCTCTCTCGCTCTCTCTCTCTCTCTCTCTCTCTCTCTCTCTTTGCTCTATTTTTTTAGTTGATGATCACACTTATTTTTTTATTTTTTTTTTTTTTTGATTTAGCCCTCACTTTTTTAAATCCTTTTTTATTTACCTACACACCCACCCACCATCAGCCCCTCTCCTCACACACCCAGCACACTCTACCATCCTATCATTGAAATACTCAAAACTATGTTGAAAAAATGCGCACCCCATGCAGCGATGATGACATGGATGATAACGTGCATGGGCATGTATGCAGTATCTACACACGCACACGTACACACACTTGCCCACACAAATTTTTAAAACTACATATGAAAATACAAGGAAATACTTTGAACACACTGACCCCATACAGCGATGATGGTGTGGACGCACACCCCGTGCAGTGATGATAACATTGATGATGACATACATGTACATGTATGCAGTGTCTACACACGTACGCACACTTGCATACGCAAATTTTTAAAACCGCACGCCAAAATATAATAAAAACACGTACCCCATGCAACGTTGATACCGTGTTCATCCATTGTAAACAGTGTCTGCACACGTGCGCATGCATGTATGCAGTGTCTGCACACATATTTTGTAACACTGCACACGGATTTTGTAACACTGCACGCCCAAAGTTTTAAAAGTGCACGCCAAAATACAATGAAATACGCTGAAAACAAAACACGCAACCCGTGCATCGATGATATCATGTGCGTGCACGTGTGCGTGCATGTATGCAGTGTCTGCACACACATTTTTAGTACTCTGTACGATCAAATTTGAAACACTGCACGCCCAAATTTAAAACAATGCACGCCAAAATACAATGAAATACGCTGAAAACAAAACACCCACCCCGTGCAACGAAGATATCATGTCCGTGCACGTGTGCGTGCATGTATGCAGTGTCTGCACACACATTTTTAGTACTCTGTACGATCAAATTTGAAACACTGCACGCCCAAATTTAAAACAATGCACGCCAAAATACAATGAAATACGCTGAAAACAAAACACCCACCCCGTGCAACGAAGATATCATGTCCGTGCACGTGTGCGTGCATGTATGCAGTGTCTGCACACACATTTTTAGTACTCTGTACGATCAAATTTGAAACACTGCACGCCCAAATTTAAAACAATGCACGCCAAAATACAATGAAATACGCTGAAAACAAAACACCCACCCCGTGCAACGAAGATATCATGTCCGTGCATGTATACAGTGTCTGCACACTTATTTTTTTTGGTCGATGTTTGCCAAGGATCTCAGTGACGGCATCTATCACATCCGAGTTGAAGGTGATGGTGGTGGTGATTAAGTATTACATTGATCCTAATTTGGTATAGTTATAGAATATGACAACCAAGTCTGTCACACAAAGACTAAATAAGAAAAAAATGCCAAGGGATGTCTGATAGCACAGTGGTTGGAACACTCGCTACTGTGTCGCACGTTAACCACCGTCCAGGATGATTAGCACTTGGATGTGTGACCACAAAACGTGAAGGACTCAACTATGCCTGACTACCTAAAGCAGTGAGGGAGAGAGATGGGCATCACCCTCATTATGCTGGCCCAAGATAAGTGGGATCTCAAGACTATGGGACTATCTTTATTTTTATATACAAGGTGGTCTATAGCTGTATATGCTTTGTGGATAGCACAGTGGTTGGAGCACTCACTACTGTGTCGCAAGTTAAGCACCAGCTAGTGTGATTAACACTTGGATGGGGTGACTAAATACCTACTCTCTTGAGGGTGGGGAAGGTAAAGCAGCGAGGGAGATAGAGAGGGGCATCACCATCATTACGATGGTCCCAAGATAAGTGTAATCTCTTTAACATCACGCTCCCCTACGTTCACAAGGCTATGAGACTCTCTTTTATCATTATATACAAGACAGCCTATAGCTGTATACGTTTTATTTTGGCTAAATCAACACTAAAACTATGAGAGCAATTAAACTGAAGAAATGGACAGTGAAAAATTGCATTTGTTGACAAATAACTTATTCATTGTTGAGTGTAAACAAAACAGACCCCACACCAAGACCACACGAGATGTAAATGGGTGCAGTGGTCTGCCCGCCCGCGCACGCACGCCCCGCGCACACCCGCGCACACCCCGCACGCCGGCCCGCTGCCGGCCGCTCGCTGCCGCACACCATTAAATGAACGCCGCAACAAACAAATGCCGCATCATGCACGGGCATGCATTTTTTTTTGTGCTAATAAGAGTATTTTGGCATGCAGTTATACAAAACGTGTGTGCAGAGTATTATAACCACACATGCAGAGACGTATACATACACACACACACACACACACACACACACACACACACACACACACACACACACACACACACCCACACGCCCCACACACACACACACACACACACACACACAAATATACATCTTTAACAATATTTTATGATGAATTTATACACGCACACACGTACACGCACACCTCAACACACACACACACACACACACACACATATGTATACACACACACATATGTACGGCCCCTCTCTATCTCCCTCGCTGCTTTACCTTCCCCACCCTCAAGAGAGTAGGTATTTAGTCACCCCATCCAAGTGTTAATCACACTAGCTGGTGCTTAACTTGCGACACAGTAGTGAGTGCTCCAACCACTGTGCTATCCACAAAGCATATACAGCTATAGACCACCTTGTATATAAAAATAAAGATAGTCCCATAGTCTTGAGATCCCACTTATCTTGGGCCAGCATAATGAGGGTGATGCCCATCTCTCTCCCTCACTGCTTTAGGTAGTCAGGCATAGTTGAGTCCTTCACGTTTTGTGGTCACACATCCAAGTGCTAATCATCCTGGACGGTGGTTAACGTGCGACACAGTAGCGAGTGTTCCAACCACTGTGCTATCAGACATCCCTTGGCATTTTTTTCTTATTTAGTCTTTGTGTGACAGACTTGGTTGTCATATTCTATAACTATACCAAATTAGGATCAATGTAATACTTAATCACCACCACCATCACCTTCAACTCGGATGTGATAGATGCCGTCACTGAGATCCTTGGCAAACATCGACCAAAAAAAATAAGTGTGCAGACACTGTATACATGCACGGACATGATATCTTCGTTGCACGGGGTGGGTGTTTTGTTTTCAGCGTATTTCATTGTATTTTGGCGTGCATTGTTTTAAATTTGGGCGTGCAGTGTTTCAAATTTGATCGTACAGAGTACTAAAAATGTGTGTGCAGACACTGCATACATGCACGCACACGTGCACGGACATGATATCTTCGTTGCACGGGGTGGGTGTTTTGTTTTCAGCGTATTTCATTGTATTTTGGCGTGCATTGTTTTAAATTTGGGCGTGCAGTGTTTCAAATTTGATCGTACAGAGTACTAAAAATGTGTGTGCAGACACTGCATACATGCACGCACACGTGCACGGACATGATATCTTCGTTGCACGGGGTGGGTGTTTTGTTTTCAGCGTATTTCATTGTATTTTGGCGTGCATTGTTTTAAATTTGGGCGTGCAGTGTTTCAAATTTGATCGTACAGAGTACTAAAAATGTGTGTGCAGACACTGCATACATGCACGCACACGTGCACGCACATGATATCATCGATGCACGGGTTGCGTGTTTTGTTTTCAGCGTATTTCATTGTATTTTGGCGTGCACTTTTAAAACTTTGGGCGTGCAGTGTTACAAAATCCGTGTGCAGTGTTACAAAATATGTGTGCAGACACTGCATACATGCATGCGCACGTGTGCAGACACTGTTTACAATGGATGAACACGGTATCAACGTTGCATGGGGTACGTGTTTTTATTATATTTTGGCGTGCGGTTTTAAAAATTTGCGTATGCAAGTGTGCGTACGTGTGTAGACACTGCATACATGTACATGTATGTCATCATCAATGTTATCATCACTGCACGGGGTGTGCGTCCACACCATCATCGCTGTATGGGGTCAGTGTGTTCAAAGTATTTCCTTGTATTTTCATATGTAGTTTTAAAAATTTGTGTGGGCAAGTGTGTGTACGTGTGCGTGTGTAGATACTGCATACATGCCCATGCACGTTATCATCCATGTCATCATCGCTGCATGGGGTGCGCATTTTTTCAACATAGTTTTGAGTATTTCAATGATAGGATGGTAGAGTGTGCTGGGTGTGTGAGGAGAGGGGCTGATGGTGGGTGGGTGTGTAGGTAAATAAAAAAGGATTTAAAAAAGTGAGGGCTAAATCAAAAAAAAAAAAAAAAAAAAGATGGTTAAATCTATAAGCTGACTAATAAAAATAAGTGTGATCATCAACTAAAAAAATAGAGCAAAGAGAGAGAGAGAGAGAGAGAGAGCGAGAGAGAGCGAGAGAGAGCGAGAGAGAGAGTGAGCGAGAGAGAAAAGGAGAGAGAGAGAGAGAGAGAGAGAGAAAAGGAGAGAGAAGAGAGAGAGAGAGAGAGAGAGAGAGATAAATAAGAAAAAGAGGAGAAAGATGATCTAGCTCAAAACCACCAAGACGCATACTTGCAGCCTTTTGGGTGCATGGTCTGACGCCCTAGACAACTGAGCACTAACCATATAATACTTTATCAGGCGTTGGCTAATATATTATCTAACTCAAAAACCATCGAGACGTACACTTGCAGCCTTTTGTTAACCACCACCAAGAAGCGCACTTGTAGCCTTTGGGTATATGATCTGACGCCCAGACAATTGAGCACTATCCACACAGTATTTACTCTTTAAAAAGTGATAGCTAAATCTATAAGCCGACTAATAAACAAGTGTGATCATGTGTGTGACTTGTTAAACATGTTGGCGGGCGTCATCAGGGGTGGCATATATGTTTAGACTTTTTTTTTTCAGGCGTGCTGACAGCATTTGATTAGTATTCAGTTATCTATGTTTGTAAAGATTTGTCTATATATTCAACCACGCCACACAACAGATTGTAGTTAGATATTCAATATCCCCTCCAAAAGTGACATTTTTTGAAATTGTGTGTGCAGAGATCGATACAAAATGAGAGAGAGAGAGAGAGAGATAGAGAGAGAGAGAGAGTTACTTCCCATATCTTATGCTTGCGTCAGCCGTTTCCATATCATGTCCAAACATGCAGAGAAAGAGAGAGAGAGAGAGAGAGAGAGAGAGAGAGAGAGAGTAATAAGATGTAGATAGAGAGAGGGAGAGAGAGAGAGAGAGAGCGAGAGAGAGAGAGAGAGAGAGAGAGAGAGTTACTTCCCATATCTTATGCTTGCGTCAGCCGTTTCCATATCATGTCCAAACATGCAGAGAAAGAGAGAGCGAGAGAGAGAGAGAGTAATAATAAGATGTAGATAGAGAGAGGGAGAAAAAGAGAGAGAAAGAGAGAGAGAGAGAGCGAGAGAGAGAGAGAGAGTTACTTCCCATATCTTATGCTTGCGTCAGCCGTTTCCATATCATGTCCAAACATGCAGAGAAAGAGAGAGCGAGAGAGAGAGAGAGAGAGAGAGAGAGAGAGAGAGAGAGAGAGAGAAAGAGAGAGAGAGAGAAAGAGAGAGAGAAAGAGAGAAAAAGAGAGAGAGAGAGAGAGAGCGAGAGAGAGAGAGAGAGAGAGTTACTTCCCATATCTTATGGTTGCGTCAGCCGTTTCCATATCATGTCCAAACATGCCTTTAAGAAAAAAATGGGCCAGCGTGGTGTGGTACTTTGTGGTACTGTTATTGTGATTGATAAAAAAACACCTTTTTGGTAAAGTTTAACTATAATTTCTGTGATCATTTGTATTTTAAGTGCTTTAAACGTTGTAAATATTATAAGATATAACTTTGGTGCATGAAAAAAAATATAAAAAACGCAATGATTGATTAATTGTAAAAGATATTATTAGTGATTTTAAATGTGTGGCATTTTAAGGTTTCAGTACTAGATTTCGTTGACTGTAAAGCTCCCAACAACTTATGCAAACAGCATCAATTTTAATGCATTAGCTTGTTCAAATATCTTCTACAAAAGTTAAGATTATTGTTAGAGGATTTTTCATGGATATTTTACAAGTTTGGCAGAGGACAGACACATAAGTTCTGGTAAGATCATTTATTGCATGCATTCACGTACAGCTCACACTGTGTTTTTGTATCATTGAGTATTGGTTTGTTTTCATTTTTAAATTGCACGACTTTTTCTCTCCTCGCTTTCCTGCTTACACATTATTCTATTAGTAAACATAGATGATTGTATATTTTAATAACAATTGTATACATTTATATGCAGAGAAAAAGAGAGCGTGAGAGAGATAGATAGCTGAGATAGAGAGGAGAGATAGAAAGAGAGAGAGAGAGAGAAAGAGAGAGAGAGAGAGAGAAAAAAAAGAGAGAGAGAGATGGAGAGAGAGAGACTCAAATCAATAAAATAAATCAAATACTTTAAAATATTTGCGCGATTCGCCTCATATAAATTCAATATCTCAAAAACCACTACATCGATTCTGCTCCTGTTTACCACTTTTTATCATGCGTCATCGATAGACTTTGTCATCAAAACTAAACAAAATCAATAATAACGTTAAAAAAAATTGCCTGTTTGATTAAAATGACCCTCATCCAATCCTATATAATCATTATCAAAATCATGTCTCTGCCTTTACACCATCTGTTTGAGTGATAGATGTGTGTGAGAGAGGATGAGCCAGAGAGAGAGTATATATACACATAGACCATGATCTATCATTTGCAATGCTTCACATCCAAAAAAAATTCTAGTTAAGCTATCTCTCTTAAAATAAATAAGTTTATCATCTGCTCCCATGTAAATAAGATGAGCCACAGTCTTTCAAGCGTGATGGGCAGCTAATCACCCCTTCCCCCTGCTGGCTAATCACCCCCTCGGGATATCTCGCCATACTTACCAAGGCGCTGGTCAATTGATACATGATCTAAATCAAAATTGTCAAGACGCACGCTTGCAGCCTTTGGGTGCTTGGTCTAATGTACAGACAACTGAGTCATTACATATCCATCAATGGTCATTAACTATTCTTGGGTGTGTTTGTATAACAAAATATAGACACACAGAGATGAAAAAAAAGAAAGAGAGAGAGAGAGAGAGAGAGAGAGAGAGAGAGAGAGAGAGAGAGAGAGAGTGGGAAAAAGAGAGAGGGTGTGAGAGAGATAGAGGACAGACACATAAGTTCTGGTAAGATCATTTATTGCATGCGTTCACATACAGCTCACACTGTGTTTTTGTATCATTGAGTATTGGTTTTTGTTTTCATTTTAAATTGCACGACTTTCTCTCTCCTTGCTTTCCTGCTTACACATTATTCTATTAGTATACATAGATAAATGTATATTTTAATAACAATTGTATACATTTATATGCTGAGAAAGAGAGAGAGAGAGAGAGAGAGAGAGAGAGAGAGAGAGAGAGAGAGAGAGAGAGAGAGCGAGAGAGAGAGAGAGAGAGAGAGAGAGAGAGAGAGAGGGAGAGAGAGAGAGAAAGAGAAAGAGAAAGAGAGAGAGAGAAAGAAAGAGAGAGAGAGAAAAAGAAAAAGAGAGAGATTTTGATATTTATGAATGGTACTAAAATTTTGCTGGCTCCTGTCTTCTTTTGATCCTCTCTTTCGTTAATCCTAACTATGCCTTCCGGGTATATATAATACTTTATTTTGATATTTATCTGTGGTACTAAAGTTTATTACCGATCATTAAATTAGCGTGTCTAGGTCTACCTATTAATATATACAACCACAAAAAGATGCGCACTTGCTGTCTTTGGATGCTTGATCTCACGCCCAGACCAATGAGTCATTCTATATTCTTATGTAGCTCTGTATAAACATGATCCTAAAAACCATAAGACGCGCACTTGCTGTCTTTGGGTGCTTGATCTCACGCTCATACCACTGAGTCATTCTCTATTCATCAAGATGCACACTTGCTGTCTTTGACTGAGACGCGCACTTGCTGTCTTTGGATGTTTGATCTCACGCCCAGACCAATGAGTCATTCTATATTCATCAAGATGCGCACTTGCTGTCTTTGGGGTGCTTGATCTAACGCACAGACCACTGAGTCATATATCCATTCACCGAGATGCGCACTTGCAATCGCACCATCAATAAAATTATATCCCCCCAGGCCATATGTCATCCATCACTTTTGACAGGTCACAAAGACCCTCACGTTGTGGGGCATCATGACCTAAGAGTACATGTGCACCTATGACGTCATCCCCCTGTCACGTGACCCACTTTTTAGGTGCATGTGCACGGTTCGCATCTTGCCCACTAACATACTACTATCTTCCTAGAGCGCATCATGTCAGATGCTCTTGCAGATCACGAAGGCACAGTCAGCATAGGGGGTAGAGCAATCTCCAATCTTCGTTTTGCGGATGACATTGATGGATTGGCTGGAGAGGAATAAGAACTTGAACAGCTGGTACAGAGGCTTGACACCACCTCCAAAGCTTGTGGAATTGAAATAAGTGCAGAGAAGACCGAAATGATGACCAACAACACCAATGGCATCAACACAGACATCAAAGTCCAAGGCCAATCCCTCAACACAGTGCATAGCTTCAAATATTTAGGAGCCATTGTATCAGACAATGGGTCCCGACAGGAAGTCCTCTCCAGGATCGCACAAACAACTGCTGCCCTGACAAGGTTGAAGCCATTTGGAAAGACAGGACCATCATTCTACATTCCAAAGTAAGACTGCTGCGCTCCCTTGTCATCTCCATCTTCCTATATGCTTGCGAAGCATGGACCCTCACAGCAGATCTCCAACGAAGAATACAAAGCATGGAGATGAGGTGCTACAGAAGACTTCTGGGCATTTCATATACCCAATACATCACCAACGACGAAGTCCGACAGACCATCACACAAGCCATTGGACAACACGATGACCTGCTTAAAGTGGTGAAGAAACGGAAACTCCGATGGTATGGCCACGTCACCAGATCATCAGGCCTTGCAAAGACTATTCTGCAAGGCACAGTGCAAGGAGGTAGAAGAAAAGGGAGGCCGAAAAAGAGGTGGGAGGACAACATTCGAGAATGGACTGGTTTGACACTGAGCGAAGCCATCAGGGCTGCTGAGGACAGAGAGAGATGGAGTATGCTGGTTAAACGATCATCTGTGGTGCCCCTACGACCTCAGGGTTACGGGACAGGATAGGATAGGATAGTTTGTTTGTTTGTTTCCACACCTCGTGGAAGTTGCCGCGTAGGCGGAAGATCTACAGGATCCTTCATGGTGGGCAGGAAAGTAGGCCTACATGAAGAAAACTCTTTTTCAAAAAGCCGAACACGTCCTTTGCTGACCGAAATTTCGTCATCATTTTCACAGGAAAATAATATTGCACAGCAGCAATAACATGGATTCTCACTGGTCCACTTCATCTTAAGGCGCTTTCTCATTGGTCGGGAGGACTTACTTTTGTTTGTCAGGTTATTGTAGAAAATGACGTCATCATGCCAACTCGAGCATCAGCCAGAGGATCGCCGAAACAAAATCGCAGGGGACTTGCTTGGTTTTATCAGTTTATTCCCCCACTTAAATTTTTTTTAACAAGGACTTACTCTATGATATCTCCAAATCTAAAGATAGTTCGGATTTGATTTTTACAGGTAAGATGCGTCATTCTCTTGCAAGTTTGATGGCGCAAAAAACTCATTTTCGACCTTAGGTGGACTTACTCGGTTTTGTCAAATCACGGCAGAGTTCTTTGAATAACAAGTTACAGTACAAATAACGATGACGGGAATGACCATGACGGTGATATGATGCTGACGTTTGCCATGACGATATGATGAGGTAATTTTTAAAAAAAAATCTAAATTCGGATGATGGCATAAACCGAGATCCTGTCTGTCCACACACGCATTCCATTGCAGGGACTTTAAAGATCCTGACGCTTATGTCCTAAACGGGCGAGTGTCGGCTACACAAATACACCCAGCACGCACTAGGTCCCTTCTCCCCATCCTCGGTAGCCCAGGATTGTGCTCAGTGGTCTTGGCGTCAGGCGATGCGCCCAAAGGCTGAAAGTGGGCGCCACGGGCGGACTGAGTTAGATCCTGTATTGGCCAGCGCCTTGAGCGGCTCTTGAGCTGGAAAAGCGCTATATAAAGGTGATTAAATAAAACTTAATAAATACATAATTTGGAACCCCAAAATGGAGTTACTTTGTTGCGTCATCATCATAGGGCCACATGCGCCTGAATCCATCTCAGGCCTGATACAGCTCTGGGATTCCCAGTATTGTGGCTGGGCGTGTGCTTTAGACATGCTCAAAAGCCAAAGCCCACATCTGATCACTCCGGACGCAATCGCCGATGGGCATGATGTAAAGTGCTGCGACTGGACATGGTCAATGTGGTCCAATGCCGGAAGGGCGCAGGCTGAGAGGTGTGATGTGACCATGACCCCGTCATTGGTATCACCAGTCAGCCGTAAAGTCGCACACGGTTCTTGGGCAGGTTCAGTGCCCTGAGCATGTCTATTTGATGTGGAATCATGCGCTATACAACTCACTGGTAAAAATAGTTGGATTTTTTTTGTGTGTTTTGTAATTTCTAATTTCTGTAAATAATTTATTTATTTTTATTTTATATATTTTTTGCACTTGACAGTTTCCTCTATGCGGATGATTCTGACGACGACAGACATGAACACTGATGATATTGTTCATTGTTAAAAGGGACTCTAGTAAATTTCATTGTATTTTTCCAGGCCTGTATATCTATGAATTAATCTTTAATTGGAGCATGGGAAAGTCTTGGAGCTAGGGGTTGGTCAGCATAGATCTGAAGTTCGTTTTGGGGTTAGTAGCTAGGTTGAGATTAGAGGTGAGTAAGAAGGCCTATTAATAGTGCACGTGATCGTAGCCAGCATGTGTTCCGTCCATCGATACACTGTTGTCCCTTATATTACAGTTAACATAACCCCCGTGGTGGTGCCGGGAGTTTCAGTATAAATAGTATCCCCACTTTCTGGAAATTTAGTCCCCTATACGCATCCGTGTCCGGGGACGGTAATCTACCCACTGAACTGAACTGGAAATTTAGTGCTTTAAATTCCCACTGTCGCTGTCTTTTTTATTTGTTCTTTTTCATTCCTACTCTGTTCTATCAATATACTATACTATCTTGGTTAGACCAGTCACGTACCTTTTTTCTTTAAAACTCTTCCGGGACAAAACTCCTAATTATTTTGTGAGTGAGGTCTGTTGGATCAGCTTGGGAATGTTGGACGCTTTCTGCCATATGGTCACTGGGGCTTCCTATGATGTTATTATTTGGCAATGTAGGCATATATATATATATATATATATATATATATATATATATATATATGTGTGTGTGTGTGTGTGTGTGTGTGTGTGTGTGTGTGTGTTGTTGTATAACGACAGAAATGAGAAACGGAATTTACTTTTTCAGTCAAAAATGGGGTAATTTACTCGTTCCTCATTTGTCTCGCGTTCCCCATTTGTTTCGAAGTACGCGGGAGTGCTTTTTTAGTGCATGGGAGTGCAGTTGTAGTGCATGAGAGTGTTTTAAGTACAGAGGAGTGCACTATCCGGGACGCAAACTTGTTTTTTCCAACCTAGTTCCAGTCATTCGCCCAAAAAGGCAATCACCGAAGTCGAACGAAGCTCTCCGATGTGTTACGAAATGATGCTTGCATGACTACGACTAGTTGACATTAAAAATGATCGCTGTTGCTTCTAATTCTGTTCGATTTACACAGATTTAGCATATCGCAACGGTATACTTTGTTAATATGAGCATACTATGAGCACAATTATTATCGACCATATTTAATAGTTGCGTTCCTTGATTTGCATTTTGTTAGTTCTCAGCAGTAAAGGCTAATAATAGCATTGCCCATTTCCTGCCTAGAACCAAGTAGACACTGTTATACAGTATACATAGGCTTAATCTACATTATATATTATAAGTCAGTCTCCGCGCAGCGAAGAAGCTCACTAGCTGAATATAATTATTAGACCTGTATTGTTTGTTTTATACGTAAATAAATGTATAAACTATATCTATTCTAATTAATAATATTTAGGCCTATACTTTATAATAGTCGAATCTTGAAATTTCCGGAGAAGGACGAGTAGGCTAAGCGAATTTTTTTTAATAACTCCAGATCAGAATTAAATTAATAGTTAGTTATTCATTGCTTACATGGTCCAGCGGACTGCAAAGAGCCGAATCAGAACCACAAAATCAAGACAACTCGAGATCAGAGTTAAATTAAAAGCTTATTAGTTATTCATTGCTTACAGAGTCCAGCGGACTGCAAAGAGCCGAATCAGGACCACAAAATCGAGACCACAACTTCGCAAGTAGTAGTAGTAGTAGTAGTAGTAGTATAGTTATTTAGTTACATCTTTAATTTATTTATTTGTTTTGTTTGTGTGTTATTATTATTATTATTATTATTATTATTATTATTATTATTATTATTATTATTATTATTATTATTATTATTATTATTGTTTGTTTCTTTTTATTATTATTATTATTATTATTATTATTATTATTATTATTATTATTATTATTATTATTCCTACTTAAAAAAAAAAGAATAGTGTGCTGCTGTGCGTGCTCAATGGTGTAAATATGGTCAGTGACGTTTTGTTTGTTTTTGCTGAAGTTGGGTGTAACCCGAAATATTCAGATAGTGTTACTGGTTATTTTTTCTTATAGATTTACCAAAGTTTTCAGATGATTTATAGAAATTTCCGCCCGCCACGCAACATGTTTTTAATACGTGTTTCTCATTAAAATACATATCATTGAAATACACATAACAAATGTACTGTATCAGTTAAAAAGAATAATATTAGTTAAATAAATAATTTCTTTGGTGCTTGCAATAAAAATGTCACTGTTTTTTGAGACCATTATAAACTTGCTTTGCCTTGTTGTGCTGAAGTGACATCAACGTATCCATAGCGCTTTGAAGTTTTGTCATGGTTTTATTGTTGATATAGATGTGAAATCGTTGTATGTGTGCTTTATGTGTTATGTATTACTTTTACTCCTTATTACTAATTGTGTCAGTATATTATTCATCATAAAATAATAATAATACTAACTGCTTCAAAATGCAAATCTCGACTTGAGCTTGAAGCTGTGCAGATCGAAATAGAATTAGATCTAGCAGGCTATTTTTATGCACGGATGTTTCACCACAGGCTCTGAAGTCTTTTCTTTTTTCTTTGTAAACTCCTAAATACGTACGTAGTATAGTATGTAATTGAGGCCTACGAAAGACGAGAATTCCCAGCCTGTGGTTTCATGTAGTCCTGCCAGCATTCGTTCGTAAAACATCGGATAGCTCCGCTCGACTCGGAGAGCTTCGTTCGACTTCGGTAATTGCCTTTTTCGGGAAAGTGACTGGAACTAGGTTGGAAAAAACAAGTTCGCATCCGGGACGGAGAAAATGCAGTCCATTTCGGAAGAAATTTGGAAGAAATTTCGACCTATTTCGTCCCCTATAGGAGACGAACTAGGTCAACTTTCTCGAAAAGGGGTAGGGTAAGGGCTAGTTGCAGCGCTGCAACTAGCCCTTACCCTAACCCTTTACTCTTCAAAAATGCTTTTTTTCTGTCAAAAATGTGCTATCCGATTCCTACATTCTAAAATTACCTCGTTTGTCACCGCGTACAAGAATGTGTGTGTGTGTGTGTGTGTGTTTTGTTGATATTTTATAATGACGTTTGTATTCTATTTTGTTTTTTTGTAAACGATAGTTCGATAAATTAGATTATAGCCTCAGCGACCCATGCATGGGAGGTCCTTATTGTAAAGTGACTGGCTGGTGGAATGCCTTCAGTGTTACCATTAGGGTTGTTTCGGCAGATCTTTTATGCGGATCAGGGGTGAGTCATTTTCAGCAAAGTTGTGGTCTTGATTTTGTGGTCCTGATTCGGCTCTTTGCAGTCCGCTGGACCCTGTAAGCAATAACTAAATAACTAACTAACTAACAGTTAACATCCATGCTATTACAACGCGTGGAACGCTGTGAGTCATTCATGTTGAAAAGTATTGAAGTATGTAACACGGTCATGTCTTTTTGGGGCACGGCGACACAATCACATAAGGGTTTAAACACGGACAGTTCATTGACATGCACAGCACAGTGACACTGGCAGAGAGAGAGCAGTTCCAAAGGTTACACAACTTGCAGGTCCACAGTGACTAAAGTCTCCCTTAAACCTCGCAAACGAGGAGCGAAATGGATTATGGGCCTTCCATTTTTTTGTACGCCAGCTCTTTGCGGACAAAGACTTTCTCATCTGCCATCACTTTCTGTAAACAACTGACGTGTATCGAAAAGGAGGAGGGTGGGGAGTGGAAAGAGAGAGAGAGAGAGAGAGCGGGAGGGAGGGAAAGAGAGAGAGAGAGAGAGATCAGGGATACGGGGAATGGGATGGAGATGGCGTGAAGGACAAGAGCAGTGATCAAGCAGAATGGTGGATGCCTTTGTCAAAGCCTTCTGTGTGGAAATTGAAACAAAACACACTGGCCAGCAAGTGAGTACCAAAAATAAAAAAAATAAAAAAAAATAAAAGAAAAGAGGGTTGTGCTGCAATCGTGATCAGGTTAAAAAAAAAAAGTGCTGTGACTGGAAAACGGCGGCGGTTAAACGGTCGTGGCTGGAGCAGCAAGATGGCGGGTATTAACTGGGCGTTGGCGGCCATTCTACCACGCACGACGGGGGTTTAAATGGACCTTGATGGGATCGCCGCAATCAATGATTTAGGATTTTCTCTCTCTTGGCAACCCCCTCCCATCTCCCTCTCTCTCTCTCTCTCTCTCTCTCTCTCTCTCTCTCTCTCTCTCTCTCTCTCTCTGTCTGTCTGTGATTGTGTGTGGTTGTTTGTGTCTGTTCGCACAATTGTCCGAGATTTTATTGTATATGGTAATTTAGACAATGCGTCTTTGGCAGTTAATTGTGAAAGGGTGGTGTTTATGGAGGGGTGTTGGTAAATCAGCCTACACGATGTAGGCGGTCTGTGATTATTGTATGTATGTACGGGTTATTGTCTGTAGTTCTGTTATTACATTTATCGTCTTGTTCTCTCTCGCACATTTAAGATAAAATATTCAGTTAAGTTGAAGCAATCGAAGTTTACACAATGTACAGTACATAGGAACTTGTTAGACTGTAAATTAATTTGTATTATATGTTTTATTGGAACAGTTCTCGAGGCTATATCAAAGTCACATGAAGTGTGACGCGTGGTCAGCCTTGCGAAAAATTGTGCCATGGTACGCAAACACTCGTTCGTCCATCTTGTTCATGGTTCATGTTTGTGATTTTGTTGCAATGCCAGTGTTGTGTATTTTTCTCTATAATACTTATGTATTACCTATTACGTATAGAATTATAAATGCATATGCATTGTAAGTATACAACCTCTCTCTCTCTCTCTCTCTCTCTCTCTCTCTCTCTCTCTCTCTCTCTCTCTCTGAATAAATAAATAAATAAATAAACACACAAGGAACAACAACAAAAAACACAACAACATACCGAACATTTACAGGACGTGAAGCAAAGTTTTGAAGTGTGAAGCTATTGGTACTGTACTTGAAATAAGCCTACAGCAGTTTGTAGAGTTCAGCAAGCGTGTAGGTGTATGTAACCGTCCGCCAGCCTTCTGTTTCTGTGTCTGCTTGTCTTTCTGCCTGTCTGTCTGCCTTTCTGGGTCAAACTAAATATGAATAATAATAATAATAATAATAATAATAATAATAATAATAATAATAATAATAATAATAATAATAATAATAATAATAATAATAGCAGTTCTAATTTCATTCACAGTGAGAACAAGTTAAGAGGGATCAAATTTCATTTAAAAAGCAAAACAATTTTAAGACAAGTACACGCATATGCACATACATCCACATACACACGCATTCACTCAAACATTCACACACACAAATTCACACACATATTCACACACACACACACACACATTTCAGATGTCAGCGCGACAGGGTGTCCGCAAGGGAGGATGTTCTACAGGTGTAAGTGGAAGAGATAGGTTTTCATTTGGGCTTTGAAAGAGTCAAGAGATGGAGATTGGCGAAGGCTGCATGGGAGTTTGTTCCACAGGGTAGGAGCATAGACGGAAAAGGCTCTCTTGACAAATGTTTCAAGAGAGTAGCGAGGAACTGTCAGAAGAGAAGCGTCTTGAGAGCGAAGAGTGCGGGTTGGCTTGTAAGGGTTGAGAAGTTCAGAGAGGTAGACAGGAAAATGTTGGTCATGAAGAGACTGATAGCAAAGAGAGGCAACTTTGTAGTCAACTCTGGCTTTCACTGGCAGCCAGTGAAGAGCAGTCAGAGCGAAAGTGGCGCTAGCGCGTCGGGATTGTTGGAGCACCAGCCGAGCGGCATGGTTCTGAATGCGCTGAAGTTTTTGAAGTTTGTTGTTAGGAAGACCAGCCAAGAGAGAGTTGCAATAGTCAAGCTAAATATGAATCTGAACTGGCATATAGGTCAGTTTCCCCATAGAGAAAAATACACAACACTGGCATTACAACAAAATCACAAATATGAACCATGAACAAGATGGACGAACGAGTGTTTGCGTACCATGGCACAATTTTTCGCAAGGCTGACCACGCGTCACACTTCGTGTGACTTTGATTGACAGTAAGAACATTAGTTTAGATGGAACGCACTTGCAGAAGGTGGTCACCAAGCTGAGCGCCAGAGATCGCACATTGTCCACACTACACCCAGACGTAGGCTACACATGTTGAGGCTTTCATACTATGGATGGGTTGTCTAAATTCCCTGGTCCACTTCACCGTCGTGTCGTAGTAGTAATTTTATTGTTATCTGACAAAGTTATTAACTAATTAACTAATACGGCGGAAACGTTTTTAGAATGTACATAAACCAATAAAAGACTTTAAAAAAAAATTTATCGCGCAAGAAAATGTACATTATATGTATTTTATGTTCAGATAAAATACATCAGCACTAAAAATAAACATGATAAAATTTAGTTGTTTTTTTTTTAAGCCATTAATAAAAACAATAAAAGACTTTAAACTATCGTGCATGTGTGCCTGTTCCACATATGAGGATTGACTGTTGCTCTTCAATGACGTTCAGCGACACAAATAACAGGTGTGATGCATAAAACGGTCTTAAGAAAATTATCTTAGGCAGTAAGGCATTAAGTGTTGCGATCGCGGCGCGCACAATAGATCCGATCATTTTGTTTTGCAAAGCATGCAGAATAACAGAGTGTATTTACCTTTGATTTGATTTTGCGTTGTTGCTAGAAGAGGTTTTGTATAATTTTTATAATTTTCGTCGGTCGATATTGTTGAGAATTTTCTGGAAATACTTGTTTATTATCGACCGAAGCATCCAGATAGATCTGGAAATAGTTAAGCGATTCTCCTACCCTAACCTAATGACGTAAGACAGTGTATAGTTCCGGTGACGAGTTTTATTTTGATTGGGTGTTATTGCGTCTTGCTGGAATGTTCGAACTCTTTCTCGATCGCAAAGAGGCTATATAAGTAAGTAAGCTTAATGCAGTGTAGCGTCTTGCTAGTAACCGAAAGGTCGCTGGTTCGAATCCCGGATTGGTCAACGTGTGATCATATTATTTTCCCCTTTACCAACAACTGGCCCGCTGGTGTCAGTATAAATCGGTCCAGTAGTCACCTATATGCGAAAGTGTCGTGTGACTATAATCTACATACAAACAAACAAGCACTGTCTGCTTGTAGGAGTGTAAGAGTGATTTTATGACGATGTTAGATGATAATCTTTGAAGTGATTTTCGGAAAGCGATCTTGTGTACAGTTGTTGATGTTTGCTTAAAAAAGTTGGACAGATATATACGATGAACTCCTGCCTTGTTGCCGAGTGAGCAGGCTGCGTGGATAAACGAATTTGAGTTACAGGTATCAAGGTTCAAGCATCGGGGCTGAATCGGCTATTGATAAATAACAGTGTATCAGTAAGAGAGTTTTGTCCCAGTCTCCTTGTTGTCTCATAAGCCTTTGCATAGCAATTCTGGTGACAGCATGGTGTAAGATACACACTGGTGACAGCGTGTTGCATGGTGTAAGATACACACTGGTGACAGCATGGTGCATGGTGCAAACTGGTGACTAGGTACGGTAGGCCTATTGCTGCACACGGCCAGTGGGTTTATGTATGACGTGCAGACTGACCCTTAGATTGGTGAACTGACCCTAACGTCCATCCATTTGTCTCAACGGCCCCAGACAATTGCTTGACCCCTGTGTCACGTGACGTCGCACGCCATGTGGAAGTTTTTGATGGATCATCGTCATTGTATATTGTACTTAACTAGTTTGGTTGTTGAAGACAGAGAAAGATGGAATACGCTGGTTAAACGATCATCTGTGGTGCCCCAACGACTTTCGAGTTACGGGATAGGATAGGATAAGATAGGATTAAATAACTAGTCTGTATCGCACCAACCTCTCTTCACAGTCAGTCACCAAACTTTATTCCATAGAATTAGACCCCTAGGAATTATGAAATAGTAACAATAAAAATGATAAAAAGACAGGTAATTAAAGACACCTTTTAAACAAGATAGAACACAACGCCAACGCCGGTGGCCTACAACAATACAGTCTTCACTTATTTACAGAGTTTATTCAAGTCTAACAAAACAGAATCATTGAAACCCTTCGCAACAAGACGCAGTAGAAATCAATGCAGAAAACCATTCAAACCAATTGAAATGCACAATCAGAATATAGCCTCACGAACATGACTATCACCAACGACACTTCTGAAGGGCTTAGCCTCACACGCTGATGACAATTATTTCCCTTTAAAACGGGTTCATGATTTGAAATGTTTTCATAATTTCTCCCAAAAGACGACGGACAGACAGAAGAAAAGATAGATTGTAAATGGGCCCTTGGAGAGATAAGGGAGGGTAGGGTGGAGGGGCGCTTGCTCTTGTAGTTTTAGTGCCAATCACTGTGATATCATAGGACTGTTTTATCTCTATCTGTATTATCTTTGTGTACATTGGCAATTAAACATTAAAATGTGATCTATTCTATTCACTCGAACACACCTGCACGCACGCACGCACTCACGCGCGCGCACGCACACACCCACACACTCCTCATTGCCTTTATAGACGTACACACGCCATTGATGGACAACTAGCAGTTATTACCCGTCCAAATAAATTTTTGATGACCCATTTGCTGGGCCTGATGTTATATGCCCGTTTCAAAAATTTTACTGGAAGTGACTTTTTGTGTGCATTCTGCAGCATTTTGTCATTTTATGTTTGTTTTTAATCTGAAGAAGAGCAAAGCACGAAAATTCATTTGTCTTGTATTGTTGTATAATTAAAAGTATCTATTATATTTTGTTGTTGTGTTGCTGATTTTATGCCCGTTATAGGTTATCTTTGGGTGTCCAAGCTGTCAGCCACTGAGTGAAGTCAAATTTATTTGAGACTATAATGTTCCATTGTAGCCTACATAGTGTATAGTTTATGTTGTGGTGTTGGTACAATAACTACATGTAGGAAATATCAATTGCCTGAAAGTGGAAGAAATTGTAAACACAACAGGAACTGCTAAGTATTTTGAAAGTAAAATACAATTATATGTTTATCTTTAATCTATGTCTCTTTTTAGTGATTCACCACTGACAGTGCACTTCAGCCTTCCACTTCCAGAATCATAAACACAACTAAGATATACAGTATATCAAAGATACTTTTAATTAACATTAGCTCGAAAATTAATTCACATTGTATAAAAGTATCTTTGATATAATAATCTTTGTTGTGTTTATGATTCTGGAAGTGGAAGGCTGAAGTACACTGTCAGTGGTGAATCACTAAAAAGAGACATAGATTAAAAATAAACTTATAATTGTAATAAAACACAATAATCATTTATTTGAGGAGAACAGCATTACTGATTTATTGCACATGCATGTGATTAAAACAATAAGGCAATGCTATCACTGCATGCACAGAACTTTTTTCCTTATAATACATACCAATGAAATACCAAATTGAGGCAATCATAAAAAAAAGCACCAAGCCATGTAAATGTAAATATGGACCTTTAGTCCCTACAGATATTTATTTGGGAACAATTCAGTTTTAATTTAGATTCTAAATATTTATTTTTAATGTAAAGTTTGCTCTTAATTTAATATTTTTTTCTGATGAATCGAATGACAATTAATTATGCTATGAAATTTACAATAAAACTATAATGTTATTTTCTAAATGTTTTTTTTTTAAACAGACCTACCTATACCTAATTTTTTTTTTAAAAGCATAAGATGTTAAGTGTTCTAAGAAGTACACGCATCATGGATAAATGAAAAAAAAAGAATATGAAGCAGTTATTAATACCCGTGCTATGATTTTATTTTTATTTATATATTTATTTTATTTTTTATTTTTTTTTAGCATTTTACTTGCACCTCGTTTTGTTTTTCAGTTGCCTCTGTTCCGCTCTTTTTCTTTATTATCTATATCTCTCTTATATCTCTCTCGCTCTGTATTATTAAATTTTATTTAAAAAAAAAAAAAAGGACCAAGCGAGATTCGAACCCGGGGCTCCTTATTAACAGTCAAACGCCTTATCCATTGAACCACGGGATGCTATAATTTTCTACCTTATCCATTGAACCACGGGATGCTATAATTTTCTAAACTGATTTTAGGTCCCATATCATAAAACATGTTGAACCCGTCGATTTTAATAGTGTTATAAACTTGAAACTGGATTAAACAACAATATAGCGAACGCCGATAGATTAAAAGCGATTTGGAATAAAATACGAAATCCTTGGTAGAAATGGTATGCGGAAATGATGGCAGGGCTAAGGACAAAAATGATTGGTTCTAAAAATACCGTCTCACACATGTGTTTTTACAGTGTTTTTGGACGCAGTAAAATGCAAACTAAAGCCGTTTTGCGATCGAAAAGAATGTTAAGTTTCGTTGTATCGGCAGCGGGTGATCGAGCGCCGAATGGCAAAACTCGCGTGGAAGCAATTATATGGACAGTTCAGCTGTAATCTGTAAAACTTGGAGCCAACTGAAGCTCGAAATTAACTTCACAACAAAGCCGCTGGTTGGCTAAAACGGCCCCTCGTGATCTGAAAAGGCTGCTCGATTAATATATAGATATTGTGAATGGTTAAAAAAATTCTGACTGGAAAAAGTCAAAGGAAAAATTGGCAAAATCAAACAATAAAATGTGTTCTATTCACCTGAACACGCACAAACGCAAACACTTGCGCACTCACGCACGAACGCACCCATGCGCATAGCGAGAGAGAGAAATAGATCTGCACATTAACACAGACACACACACACACACACACACACACACACACACACCCACGTACACAGAACACCAAAACTGGGTTTTACTAAGAATTGACAGAAAAGGGTTAGGGCAAGGGTTAGTTGTAGCGCTGCAACTAGCCCTTACCCTAACCCTTTTCTAGAAAGTTGACCTATATCGTCTCACATAGGCGACGAAATAGGTCGAATTTTGTTAATAATAATAATAATAATAATTACTGTATTTATAATGCGCTTATCTTATAATAATTATAACTCTAAGCGCGCACTCACAACTCACGCACGCATGTGCACGCTTTAGACAATGACACATGTAACAATTACGCAAAAAATACATTCACTCAAATATACTCATACCACAAACAGACCAGACACTATATGCAAGAGACAGCTGGCGATGGGGAGCGTAGTGAGGTCATAGTGTAGAACTGCTTGAAAAGGTAAGTTTTGAGGGCAGACTGGAAGGAGGTGGGAGAGGGTTTCTGACGGAGAGAGAGTGGAAGAGTATTCCAGATGGATGGGCCGTAGACAGAGAAGGAGCGGGACCCGAACGTGCTGAGTTTGGAGCGAGGAATGCGGAGGCGGAGAGGGTCGGAGGCAGAGCGAAGAGAGCGAGAGGGAATGTATGGGTGAAGTAAGTCAGAGAGATAGAGAGGAGCGGAGTTGTTGAGGGACTTGTAGCAGAGAGACAAGGTCTTGTATTGAATGCGTTGGGAGATGGGAAGCCAGTGTAGGGCTTTGAGCAAGGGAGTGACGTGGTCAGATTTCTTCTTTCTGAGGACGAGGCGGGCAGTATTGTTTTGAACGCGTTGGAGAGGGAGAGTGGTGGAGCGGGGAAGGCCGGAAAGAAGGGAGTTGCAATAGTCGATGCGAGACAGGATGAGGGAGACAGCAAGTTTGGTGGCAGCTTCAGTGGTGAGGTATTTTCTGATCTGACTGATTCGACGGAGGTGGAAGTAGCAGGCCCGGGCGGTTGCAGAGACAAAGCTAGTCATTGAGAGAGAAGAGTCAAGTTTTGTTCCAAAATTCTTCGGAAATTCACTGTATTTTCTCCGTCCCGGATAGAGCACTCCTGTGTACTAAAAACACTCTCATGCACTACAACTGCACTCCCATGCACTAAAAGAGCACTCCCGCACACTTAGAAAAAAGTGGGTGGCTGGAAAACTCTGTGTGACTGATACACTCACCCATTTTCTGCACAAAAAGCAAGGTCAGTCACCCATTTCAAGGCTTATGTGTACGCACACCCACACACACCTACACACCTACACACACACACACACCTACACACACACTCACACTCACAACACGTGCTCAAGTTTTTGATATAAAATTTATATAAGTAGATTACTGTGAATTGACGATAAGTGTGAATTGTTACCAAAATGTTGATTGGAAAATGTCTAAAGGAAAATCGTGCTGTAAAATTATAGTGTAACAACGTTTCGGAGGATACCGTTTTGCACGCAAAGTGCACAGCTTTGTATTTAATACTTCCTTCATTCTGCTTGAGAGAGAGAGAGGGGGTGGGGAAGGGGCGGGAGGGAGAGAGGGAGGGAGGGAGAGAGAGAGTGTGGGTGTGTGTGTGGCGAGAGAGGGGATGAGGCACGCCAATGTTGGTGCGGACAGTGCAGCAAAGTGACATTTCAATCGATTATTTTTGTGTTGTATCTGATCACAGGTTTTCTGTTGTTTTCTTTCATGTCGGCCCCTCGCATGCAATCGCCAAAAGATATAAGACGACAAGAGGAGAAAATGAAAATGAAAGGGAGTGCCAAAAAAAAAAGAAAAAAAAGTAAGAAGAACGAGGAGAAGGAGAAGAAGTAAGAAAGAAGAAGAAGGGGAAAGAAAGAAAGAAGGAGAAGGAAAGAAAGAAGAAGGAGAAGAAGAACGAAAGAAGGAGAAAGAAGGAGAAGAAGAAGAACGAAAGAAGAAGAAAAAGAAAGAAGAACGAAAGAAGGAATGAAGAAGAAATAGAAGTAGAAAATTATTTTTATTAGAACTCCACATGTAAACGACAAACAAAATTAATAATTAGAAGGGTGGGGTGGGGAAGTTGGTGGGTAATGAGTAAAGGGCGTGGGGTTGCGGGGCAAAAGAACGAGGATGAAAGAAGTGATAGAAAACACGTTCTGGATAGAATGAAAACGGAATGTAAGGGGGAGGTAATAGAAGGAAAAGAAAGACAAAAAGATAAGCTATGCTTATTGAGGTTGACAATCTTTGAAATAATAATAATAATAATAATAATAATAATAATAATAATAATAATAATAATAATAATAATAATAATAATAATAAATGCTGTTACTAGCTTTTTTGTCAATCGAACCCAAAAACGCGGCGATTTGAAGAGATCGCTAATACAAAAGGAGGAATACAGATGTTTTTTCTTTAATTTCTTAATTTAAAAAAATGTAGATTGACTGCATCCAATGTCATTGTTACAGGGAAGAAGGAAAGCGGATAAATGTATCGGTGTCCTGAAAAGTCTGGTACCTAAGTCACGTCAGTTAACCTCAGTGTCCTGAAAAGTCTGGTACCTAAGTCACGTCAGTTAACCTCAGTGTCCTGAAAAGTCTGGTAACTAAGTCACGTCAGTTAACCTCAGTGTCCTGAAAAGTCTGGTACCTAAGTCACGTAAGTTAACCTTAGTGTCCTAAAAAGTCTGGTACCTAAGTCACGTCAGTTAACCTCAGTGTCCTGAAAAGTCTGGTAACTAAGTCACGTCAGTTAACCTCAGTGTCTTGAAAAGTCTGGTAACTAAGTCACGACAGTTAACCTCAGTGTCCTGAAAAGTCTGGTACCCAAGTCACGTAAGTTAACCCCAGTGTCCTGAAACGTCTGGTACCTAAGTCACGTCAGTTAACCTCAATGACCTGAAAAGTCTGGTACCTAAGTCACGTCAGTTAACCTCAGTGTCCTGAAAAGTCTGGTACCTAAGTCACGTAAGTTAACCGCAGTGTCCTGAAAAGTCTGGTACCTAAGTCAGGTAAGTTAACCTCAGTGTCCTGAAACGTCTGGTACCTAAGTCACGTCAATTAACCTCAATGTCCTGAAAAGTCTTGTACCTAAATCACGTCAGTTAACCTCAGTGTCCTGAAAAGTCTGCTAGCTAAGTCACGTCAGTTAACCTCAATGTCCTGAAAAGTCTAGTACATAAGTCACGTAAGTTAACCTCAGTGTCCTGAAAAGTCTGGTACATATGTCACGTAAGTTGGTCCCATGAGGGGTTCGAACCTGCGACCTTCGGCCTAGGAAACCAACTGACTACCCACTGTGCTACCAGGCCACCCAGACCAGAAAATATCAAAAAGAAAGATTGATTGATTGATTTATTGTTGCTTTAGGTCCAGCGGACTCTTCCGAGCCAAATCAGGACCGAAAAAGAAAGAGAAAGCGAGCAAACAAACAAACAAAAAATATATATATATAAGACAGAAAGCAATGGAAAGAAATATTTTGTTTCATCCGAAAAATAAATGTTTGTGTTTGTGTGTTTGTAGAAACGCCGTTATTTTGACAATTCCTTGAAAATCTACGTGTGTTCTGTTGACGGCCCCGTTATTTTGACGTTAAGAGCAGTGCCTTGCTACGGTTATGGTTAAGGCTGTGTTAGGGATTGGGTTAGGGTTAGCTTCAATAAAGGTACAAATTTTAAAAAATGTTAAAAGTACGTATGTGGCGTTTTTTAAAGGTCATAACAACTGCGTTTTTACCTCGTGTATGTGTGTGTGTGTGTGTGTGTGTGTATGTGTTTAAAAAAATATCAAAAGTACTGATGTGTTTGCCGAAGAAGACATTATCAGACTTAGGATTTAGGGATGGATTATCGAAACCCCCCAAAAAGCAGGCAAAAAGAGAAAAAAGAGGTACCACCAAGAAGAATTCCAGAAATGTTTTGACCGTATTTGCATGATAACGAAAGAAAATTATACAATTGTATAGAACAGAACCTGAAAAATAAGTCTTGTTCACAAGATCCCGCGGTCCGTTATGTCGCTTCAGGCACCGATAGAAACACTTGACACTTGGACAATGAGTGCCTGCATCAAACAAGAAGAACGAATGAACGCTGACGTTGTAACATCTACGCTCGCCATTGGTAACATGCAGATAACCCTCCCAGGAAAAAAGGGGGTAGTGGCCTAAATCAACACTGAACCACCAGAGCAATCATACTAGCTAGACTGTTCAGAGGAACAGCGTAAATTGGCCACTTGCCCACCACGGGGGATTAGAACCTGGATGATCGGCGTTCCAGGCGAACGCTGTACCACTGAGCCACTGCGGAAGACGTGAAATACCACTTTACCGCGATACAATGCGTCCTGTAGAGTGGGGTAGACGTGAAATACCACTTTATCGCGATACAGTGCGTCCTGTAGAGTGGGGTAGACGTGAAATACCACTTTACCGCGATATAATGCGTCCTGTAGAGTGGGATAGACGTGAAATATCACTTTACCGCGATACAGTGCGTCCTGTAGAGTGGGATAGACGTGAAATACCACTTTACCGCGATACAGTGCGTCCTGTAGAGTGGAGTAGCCGTGAAATACCACCTTCACGCGATACAGTGCGTCCTGTAGAGTGGGGTAGACGTGAAATACCACCTTATCGCGATACAGTGCGTCCTGTAGAGTGGAGTAGACGTGAAATACCACTTTACCGCGATACAGTGCGTCCTGTAGAGTGGGTAGACGTGAAATACCACTTTACCGCGATACATTGCGTCCTGTAGAGTGGGATAGACGTAAAATACCACTTTACCGCGATACAGTGCGTCTTGTAGAGTGGGATAGACGTGAAATACCACTTTACCGCGATACAGTGCGTCCTGTAGAGTGGGATAGAGGTGAAATACCACTTTACCGCGATACAGTGCGTCCTGTAGAGTGGGGTAGACGTGAAATACCACTTTACCGCGATACAATGCGTCCTGTAGAGTGGGGTAGACGTGAAATACCACTTTACCGCGATACAGTGCATCCTGTAGAGTGGGATAGACGTGAAATACCACTTTACCGCGATACAGTGCGTCCTGTAGAGTGGGATAGACGTGAAATACCACTTTACCGCGATACAGTGCGTCCTGTAGAGTGGGATAGACGTAAAATACCACTTTACCGCGATACAGTGCGTCCTGTAGAGTGGGATAGACGTGAAATACCACTTTACCGCGATACAGTGCGTCCTGTAGAGTGTAACTGGGAAACCAATGACCCAGAAATAACCACTGTATAATAGTAAATTGTCGTGCAGTGTGCATTACTAAGTCTTATTTTTGTGTATCGACTCCAAACAATATATTACTTACGAAATCAACGCTTTCTGCAGGATCACCCTGATTTTACCCCTCGTGGGTGTGCCGGGGGTTTCAGTATAAATAGTATCCCCACTTTCTGGAAATTTAGTGCTTTAAATTCCCACTGTCGCTGTCTTTCTCATTTATTCTTTATAATTCCTACTCTGTTCTATCAATCTACTATACTATCTTCTTCTTCGCTAGACCAGTCACCTACCTTTTTTCTTGAAAACTCTTCCGGGACAAAACTCCTCACTTGTGTGTGAGGTCTGTTGGATCAGTCTGGGAATGTTTGGACGCTTTCTGCCAAATGGTCACTGGGGCTTCCTATGATGTTATTATTTGGCAATGTAGGTATTTTGTGTGTATGTATTTTGTTGATATTTTGTAGTGATGTGTGTAACGAGTTCATAAACGGAACCCATCGTTTCCTACACGGTATTATCATTATACAGCGGAGAATGCTCAGTCCAGTAAACAGACACCCAACAAACCAAGGACTAATTTATCACAGGCATAATTTGGGGCTGTGTTGTTTACAGATGGAAGTGACAGAGAGAACGGCGAACATCCACTTGCCCCAGAATCACTCACGAACGCAGAAATGTCAACTGCTCACCCTGGCGCCTGTGGCCAGTAAATAACACCATCTTGCCTATGTTCTTCAGAGCGAAATCTGTCCGAAACTAGCGAGGCGTACGCTTGTCTAGCGATGGTGTGGTCCTCCACAGTCTCTGCTACTCCGTGTGCTCGTCGTGGTCTTGCACGCGTGCACTCTCCATCTGGTGCCACCACTTCCATCTGGTGCCACCACTTCCGTCTGCTCGAACTGCTTCGTGCTACTTTTAGCAACAGGTTTTAAATCACAGTTTTGTAAGCTCAGAGATTAGAGGTTTAGTGTTCTCTTCTCTGTGTGTGTAGGTGTGTGTTTGTGTGTGTGTGTGTGTGTGTGTGTGTGTGTGTGGGTGTGTGTGTGTGTGTGTGTGTCCGAGCAGGTTTGTTTGTCCAGAGGTATCTGGAAATAGGTCGATCTAGCCTCTTTGAATAGGTCGGAAATCAGATAAACATAGTGGGGCCGGGTAGCTCAGTTGGTAAGAGCGTCTTGCTAGTAACCGAAAGGTCGCTGGTTCGAATCCCGGATTGGTCAACGTGTGATCATATTATTTTCCCCTTTACCAACAACTGGCCCGCTGGTGTCAGTATAAATCGGTCCAGTAGTCACCTATATGCGAAAGTGTCGTGTGACTATAATCTACAAAAAAAAAAAAGATAAACATGCTTATTGTCGGTCTTTTCGTCGGTCCGTTCGTCGGTCAAACGCTCCGTCGCGCGTCATATCTCAATAACAGCTAGACAGATTTTTCTCACTTCATAGGGACATTGGGCGGCTAGAGTGAGACTCTACCAGAGCCTTGAGCAGCTCTCTGAGGTGCTGTACATACCAACAGTTCATTTGATTTCGCTATGGTGCTGTACATACCAACAGTTCATTGGATTTTGCTATGGTGCTGTACATACCAACAGTTCATTTGATTTTGCTATGGTGCTGTACATACCAACAGTTCATTTGATTTTGCTATGGTGCTGTACATACCAACAGTTCATTTGATTTTGCTATGGTGCTGTACATACCAACAGTTCATTTGATTTCGCCATGGTGCTGTACATACCAACAGTTCATTTGATTTTGCTATGGTGCTCTACATACCAACAGTTCATTGGATTTTGCTATGGTGCTCTACATACCAACAGTTCATTTGATTTTGCTATGGTGCTGTACATACCAACAGTTCATTTGATTTTGCTATGGTGCTGTACATACCAACAGTTCATTGGATTTTGCTATGGTGCTGTACATACCAACAGTTCATTGGATTTTGCTATGGTGCTGTACATACCAACAGTTCATTTGATTTTGCTATGGTGCTGTACATATCAACAGTTCATTTGATTTTGCTATGGTGTTGTACATAGGTCTACCAACAGTTCACTGGATTTTGCTATGGTGCTCTACTGTACATACCAACAGTTCATTTGATTTTGCTATGGTGTTCTACTGTACATACCAACAGTTCATTTGATTTTGCTATGGTGGTCTACTGTACATACCAACAGTTCATTTGATTTTGCTATGGTGGTCTACATACCAACAGTTCATTTGATTTTGCTATGGTGCTCTACTGTACATACCAACAGTTCATTTGATTTTGCTATGGTGGTCTACATACCAACAGTTCATTTGATTTTGCTATGGTGCTCTACTGTACATACCAACAGTTCATTTGATTTTGCTATGGTGTTCTACTGTACATACCAACAGTTCATTTGATTTTGCTATGGTGGTCTACATACCAACAGTTCATTTGATTTTGCTATGGTGCTCTACTGTACATACCAACAGTTCATTTGATTTTGCTATGGTGTTGTACATAGGTCTACCAACAGTTCACTGGATTTTGCTATGGTGCTCTACTGTACATACCAACAGTTCATTTGATTTTGCTATGGTGTTCTACTGTACATACCAACAGTTCATTTGATTTTGCTATGGTGGTCTACTGTACATACCAACAGTTCATTTGATTTTGCTATGGTGTTCTACTGTACATACCAACAGTTCATTTGATTTTGCTATGGTGCTCTACTGTACATACCAACAGTTCATTTGATTTTGCTATGGTGGTCTACATACCAACAGTTCATTTGATTTTGCTATGGTGCTCTACTGTACATACCAACAGTTCATTTGATTTTGCTATGGTGTTCTACTGTACATACCAACAGTTCATTTGATTTTGCTATGGTGGTCTACATACCAACAGTTCATTTGATTTTGCTATGGTGCTCTGCTGTACATATCAACAGTTCATTTGATTTTGCTATGGTGCTGTACATACCAACAGTTCATTTGATTTTGCTATGGTGATCTACATATCAACAGTTCATTTGATTTCGCTATGGTGCTCTACATGTACATATCAACAGTTCATTTGATTTCGCTATGGTGCTCTATATATCATTAGTTCATTTGATTTCGCTATGATGCTGTATTGACTTAATGGACTGGTTTGACACTGAGCGAAACAACCAGGGTTGCTGTGGACAGGGAAAGATGGAGTACGCTGGTTAAACGATCATCTGTGGTGCCCATACGACCTCCGAGTTACGGGTTAGGGTAGGACAGGATAGGATAGGAAGGTGCTGTACATACCAACAGTTCATTTGATTTCGCTTTCTCGTTCTTTTTGTTCTTGTTTTTCTCTTGTTGTTTTGTTGTTATTGTTGCTGCTGTTACTCTTCTTCTTCTTCTTGTTCTTATCATCATCATCACCATCTTCTTCTTCTTCTTCTTCTTCTTCTTCTTCTTCTTCTTCCTCGTCTTTTCTTCCTTCCAGTTAAAAGCTATCCAAATGACTGCCCTTTCAGTGAACTATGTGCTGGTTCTTTGTGATAAAGTGTAATGACCTGACGTCTGTAGTGATGCCGCTGTACCCCTATTAAAGACTAATGACCAGACATATGCCATGCGCACCTAACTCCGTTATTAATCTTGCCCACATACTCTCTTACCCCCACCCCCTCGACTTTCCCCACTCTCTCCGGGAGAGAGATCATTCATTAATCTTCTCATCACTTACTTTCTGTCTTCTGGTCAGTTCCAGGAAATGAGTCTTCAGACAATTAAACAAAAAATGTTAAACGGTTCCCCGAAATAGTATGACCATAGAAGATTTTTTTAAAAAACTACTGCTACTACTACTACTACTACTACTACTACTACTACTACTACTACTACTACTACTACTACTACTACTACTACTTCTACTAACAACAATAATAACAATAATAATAATAATAATAATAATAATAATAATAATAATAATAATAATAACAATAATATTAATTAATAATGATAGTAACAATAATAATAATAATAATAATAATAATAATAATAATAATAATAATAATAATATTAATAACAATATTATTAATAATGATAGTAACAATAATAATAATAACAATAATAATAACAATAACAACAATAATAACAATAGTAGTAATAACAATAAAAATAATAATAACAATAATAATAACAATAACAATAATAATAACAACACTAACAACAATAATAATAATAATAATAATAATAATAATAATAATAATAATAATAATAATAATAATAACAATAATAATAACAATAACAACAATAACAATAACAATAATAATAATAATAATAAAACAATAACAATAACAATAATAAAAACAATAATAATCATACAAGGTGCTAAAAAACAATAATAATCATACAAGGTTCTAGCACTTGTATTTTCTACAATCGAACCCAAAGCGCGGGGATCTAAAGATATTACAGAAGCTGTTACAAATGGAGGAAGAGAAATCAATGTTTATTTTTAGACATTTAGATTGACTGCATCCTATACCATTATTGTATTCACATCTATCCTATCCCGTAACTCGAAGGTCGTAGGGGCACCACATATGATCGTTTAACCAGCGTACTCCATCTTTCTCTGTCCTCAGCAACCCTCATGGCTTCGCTCAGTGTCAAGCCAGTCCATTGTCGAATGTTGTGCTGGGTGTACCATTATGGAAGGGAAGGAGGAAACGGGAGTACCCGGAGAAAACTCTCTTTGTCCTCATAAGTCTCGTACCTAATTCACGTAAGTTTCTCTCTTGGGGGATTTGAACCTACGACCTGCGGCATAGGAAATCAGCTCACTATCAAGTTTGCTAGCAGCCTCCCTTCCCCCACCCCCTACCTCTCCTAACCGACCACCTCCCAACTTCACAATATTTTGAGCTCTCCAATGAAAAAAGTTCAAGTTTGCAGCTTTCTCTGAATAACACCGATAATATACGGAAAATGCCCTCAGAAACACCACTATGAGTGTGCGTCACACACCGCGTAGCTGAGACGGGCCGAGGACAACAGTGGAAAGGCCAACGTAAGGTTAGGCGAGTCTCAGCAACGCGGTGTGTGGACGTCATTGTTCGCAGTTTTAGCCGTAGCATTGATCAAGGGTTGTGTGACCTACCTCAACGTGCTGCAATGAAACACACGGAGTGTCTGTGCATACTCTGCGGCTGTACTGTGTCTAACTGCCAGTGCCTGTGCACGCTAGTGATGTCCAAGATGACGTGACCAAGGTAGCTAATTCATGTACTACTGATCACCTTTTAGCAGACGATCTTTTGGGCACGACGTTTACAATGAAAATGTGCAATATATCACATGCACAATGTATTTATTACTTTATAAACAGGCTCTGTCTGTCTGTCTCTCTCGTACATGTTCTTTTTAATCTCTGGCTCTCTGTATGTTTCTGTCTCTCTTTAGCTCTGTGTCTGTCTGTCTCTCTCCCCCTCTGTCTGACTCTCTCTTCCCCTCTCTCCCCTTCACTGGCCTTGCTCTGCTGGATCAATGTGTACGTATTTGTGTCTGTACTTGCGGTTGAAAAGAGTATTTTTCAGCTCTAAATAAATGGGTTATAATGGTTCTTTGTGATATGTAATTACAGTTTAAAGTCTTTCATATGTCTGTCGGTCTGCATCTCTCTACAGAGAACATAATCTCAAACACAATTTAGGTTCCTGGCTAGTGAATATATTTTTATTACTTCGTTTATCAATAGATGTTGTTGGCACACTTCTCTCTCTCTCCCTCTACCCCCCCACCTCTCTCTTTATTATTTGTTCTCCTCCTAAACTCCGCTCCCATTCGTTCTCCTAGCAATGTTGTCCACATGCATCAAACTAGTTTGCTGTAATGTCCACTGCCCACTGTGTTGCTCATGACAGTCCAACTTATGTTAATCTGATGAATAAAAATTTATGCAACAACAACAACATGACAGTCCTCTCACCTGTCCACTTACCACGCCTCCCACCTACATGTAATGCTTACCTGCAACAACCCACTGGACACACTGACCAGTCTCCCAGTGTGTGTATGTGTGTGTCCTATCCTATCCTATCCTGTCCCGTAACTCGGAGGTCGTAGGGGCACCACAGATGATTGCTTAACCAGCATTCTCCATCTTTCTCTGTCCTCAGCAACCCTGAGGGCTTCGCTCAGTGTCAAACCAGTCCATTCTCGAATGGGGTCCTCCCACCTCTTTTTCGGTCTCCCTCTTCTTCTACCTCCTTGCACTGTGCCTTGCAGAATGGTCTTTGCAAGGCCTGATGATCTGGTGATGTGGCCATACCATCGGAGTTTCCGTTTCTTCACCACTGTGAGCAGGTCATAGTGTTGTCCAATGGCTTGTGTGATGGTCTGTCGGACTTCGTCGTTGGTGATGTCTTGGGTATAGGAAATGCCCAGAAGTCTTCAGGTATCACCTCATCTCCATGCTTTGTATTCTTTTGTTGGAGATCTGCTGTGAGGGTCCATGCTTTGCAAGCATATAGGAAGATGAAGATGACAAGGGAGCGCAGCAGTCTTACTTTGGAATGTAGACTGATGGTCCTGTCTTTCCAAATGGGCTTCAACCTTGTCAAGGCAGCAGTTGTTTGTGCGATCCTGGAGAGGACTTCCTTGTCTGATACAAAGGCTGCCAGTGCAGTCCTCCATAACAGCGCCATCGGGAACTGGTTCAGAACAACAATCGGTGTGCGTCAAGGATACCTACTCCATGTATCTATATAGTGTATTTTTGTGCGTTTGGGGGATGGCTACCATGTTTATGTGTGTATGGATGTGTTTATGCATAGTTGTGTGTGTGTGTGGGGGGGGGAGGTGGCGCTGTATAGATGTTGAAAAGAACATGGCATAGCACCAAAGGAAATTTTGACTATCTGGTGTAATACAAATTATTAACAGAAAGGAAGGTGAAAAGGTGGTTATTAAAACTGCTCAGATGACGAGGTCCCGAGCACAGTTCAAGTTAGCCCCAAACCCCTACCCTCAGCAAAGATGAAGAAAGAAAATAGTGTAAGCTGACCCCAAACCCCTACCCTCAGCAAAGATGAAGAAAGGAAATAGTTTAACAGACCATAAAGAGAGTGGATTGTGCTCCTTTGGGAAATGCCTGCTGTAAAGCGTGTTTAGCTGGACAGTGGGATCGTAACAATGAGTTTGATTTTTAAAAAACAACCAAAAAAAAACCAATATAAAATGTGTTGAATATGTGCGCCATAAATTCTGACCAGTGGAGATGTGTTTGTATTGAGTCAGCAATTTGGAAATGATGTGGGTTAATGCAAGCTTTGCCTGGCTCACATGCATCGTAACCATACGTTTACTTTAATGCCACAACATGCATTTCTCTCACAATGTTCCCAGGGCGCTTTATCTCCATTCCGGTCGAATTGTGCGGCGAGTTGTTAGCTTTAGCCTTGGTGTTTCCATCAGGATTCAGTTCACGTGCGTGCTTTGACATGTGGAGTTGGGGAGAGATGGACACTGGGATATTTTTATCTCATCAAAAACATTCACCCAATTCTTGAACTCATCTCATCTGCATAAAAGGAAATGAGCAGAGTGAGATCTTGCTGCAGCTGGCTGGAAATGGTCAAACCACATGGCCACTTCACAAGCCAGCAAATCGCTTCCAGGGTCCTTTCTGTACTGAGCGGGATTTTGTTCCAGAACTTGTGAAAACGTCGTCGTCGTCGTCATCATCATCATCATCATCATCATCATCATCATCATCATCATCATCATCATCATCATCATCATCATCATCATCATCATCATCGCCACCATTCCATTTTCTCTCTCTCTCTCTCTCTCTCTCTCTCTCTCTCTCTCTCTCTCTCTCCACGAGTGTGTAGGGGATGGGATGAGGGTGTCTGATGGCAGTGTTTTAAACCAATTTACTAATCAACAAAGCACCAAAATGTGATTGAATGGTTCACGGCATGGTATTAGCTCTTGAACCGTCCTTGAATATTGTTAAGCATTATAATTTAGCTAGTAATGTGTTCTGCGTGCGAGATTGAATATTTATGTCTTTGGATATTGCAGCAGAGAGAAGGATGATCTTCCTTTCAACCGACACGCCATCTTGAAATTATCGGGAAAAACAAAATTGTCGAAATTTTGTTTGCTTGAATTTGGAAGCGTTTGTTTTGTTGTGGCCAGACAGTGTATTTGGTCTTGTAAATATTAATTAAAGCAATCTACGGCTGACTTTGCGATATAGGATTTTAGGGTCAATATTAATAGCCAGGATTTTTTTGGGTCGATGTGCTTCGAATCTTAATGAGGAGAGCCATAAGTAACTATCACAGTAAGATAAACGGGGATATTCCTGTCTTGTGGGTATTTTTTTTTCTATTGTCGCATAATGAGTACGTCTTCGACGTAGATAGTTGCGCTATCCAATCGTACATTGGATTGGGTAGGTAGTCTGGTGTTTGCCGTGCATCTGTCCTTTCTCCGAACAGATGATCACTCCTTTGGATGAGAATATAAGCCGAGATTTAATTTGTGTACGCACAGGTGAGACGGGTGAGTCTCAGTTATATAAATAGAATCAGCAAAATCTATGCCCCTTCTACCCCATTTCCGGTGGCCTATGAGTGTGCTCAGTTGTCTGGTGCGTTGAAGGCAGCAGGTGACATCTCAGGGGGCTTGAGGTAGATCCTGTATCGCCTTGAGCAGCTCTTGGGGTGGAAAAGCGCTGTATAGGAACCATTGAAAGTACTTTAGCCATAAGGCACATACTGATGTCAGTGAATTAAAAAAAATCTTTCTATGACTAGTTCATGAGTTTTGAATGGGTGAGTTAGGTTATTCCTTTAAGTTTTTTGTAGTGCGAATAAGCGTAACCTCAGGAACGGTAGGCCTATCCTATCCTATCCCGTAACTGGAGGTCGTAGGGGCACCACAGATGATCGTTTAACCAGCATAATCCATCTTCGGTAGGCCTAGTCTGCCTAAAACAAAGGAGCAGGATGTAGGAAGACTGATGGACAGTGAGTCATTGTTTCTATAGCTACAGCGTAACGTGAGCTTTTTCGTTCATTGCTGCTCATGCAGACTTGTCTGAGGGTTTCTTAATGTTTTGTTAGTGCTTTATGCACTGAACTGAGAAAGAGGCGGCACAAATGGGATTGGGGTTGTGCAATGCATGTCATAGAAACATTTCACCATTTCAGCGGGTTGTGAATGTTTTATGGCGTTGCACGATGCCCCCGACTGGAAGTTTTTGTTAGCTGGCGCTAGAGACGTTTCTTTACAGCGAGTGTGAGAGAGCTCTGCATATCTTGTGCGCACCACGCGTTTCATCGCACGGACTTAAAGATCCTGGCGCTCATGTCCTAGACGGGTGAGTGTCGGCTCCACAAATACACCGTTCCGTCTCCACAAATCCCCGGTCGCCCAAGATTGTGTTCAGTCTTCCGGACGTCAATTAGATGTTGTTGATGATTCAGTTCAATTTTGTTCAGTTCATTGATGATGATGGTAGTGATGATGATGGCGATGGTGATGGTGATGACGATGATAACTACAACTACAATGATAATGCTGACGATGAGTGTTATTTTCATGCATGTCTCTGTGTTATTGGTCTGCCCTAATCAATCCTTCAGCTGACAACAGTGAAATGTACGGAAACCATTGGGCAGTGGTGATAGGTGAGGGTGGGGGTGGGCAGTGGGAGGAGCCACGTGATGTCATTGACGTTTTAATTTAGAAAAATGAGTTGTGATAATCGATGGTCCCCCGGTATCCTGTGTTTCTCTTTGTGGATATCGATTGAGCGATTAGCCAGTGTCCTACATGATTAAGGCTGTTGCCAAGTGTCATTTTATTGGCGAATCGATCACCTTTTTTTTCAAGAGTTGAAATTTGGAGGCGACAGGCCTTGCTACCGTAACACTTCAATGGAGAGAATTAACGCGTAAGCTTACCATTTGCATTGAAGAAAGACTTCAAAGCTTGGTGGTGACAATGTGCAATTCCGTTATATAACAGATGATTTGTTCATGGGTTTCTAACACTCAATCCCCACATAATGATGATGGTGATGATGTTGACGACGATTGATTGATTGATGATGATGATGGCGCTGATGATGATAATGGTGATGAGGATGATGATGACGATGATGATAACGATGATTATGATTTATATAGCTTTGCAGGTCTAAGGCGCTAGTGACTATATCCTTATCTCCTAGCTGGGAACCCCTCGGATCTCTTGACGTGCTAGCTGTTTGAATGAGCAACACATGAACGGGAGATGATCCCGTAAAAGTTACACACTATAACAAAGTTAGCGAGCGCCATCGTTTGGGGAGAGGATTGATGAGGTGTGTGTGTGGGAGGGGGGGGGTGTAACAAGCGCACAGTCGATGAATATTGATGGACATTTGGACGGGAGATAACCCTGTCAAAGTTGGACCTTATGTAGCGAGCAACATCCTGTGGGGTAGCTGCCATTGAAACGCAGTCTTATAGCTATTGTGCACCCCCCTCTCCCTCCCACCCACGAAACTCACTAACTGGTTGTAGTTCAAACGCGATGTACAAAACATGGGTCTTGTTGTGCTACGAAGTGTGAAATGTGCGCTAGTTTTTTCTTCAAATCGATATTTGTTTAACATGTCGGAGCCAAGTGCATCTACTCACTTACATTTCCGCCCCATCGCATATCGGTAAAAAACAACAACCAAAAAACCCCTGGCTCAACACTTTGTAGTAACTTTGTAGGACCGGCAGCTGGTCCACGGGAACCCCCGTTGGGGTGCCGGGGGTTTCAGTATATATAGTATCCCCACTTTCTGGAAATGTAGTGCTTTAAATTCCCACTGTCGCTGTCTTTCTCATTTGCTCTTTCTCATTCTTGCTATCAATCTGCTATACTATCTTCTTCTTCGCTGGAACAGTCGCCTACCTTTTTTTCTTGAAAACTCTTCCGGGACAAGACTCCTGATTTGTGTATGAGGTCTGTTGGATCAGCTTGGGAATATTGGACGCTTTCTGCCAGGTGGTCACTAGGGCTTCCTATGATGTTATTATTTAGCAATGTAGGCATTTTATATGTATGTGTTTTGTTGATAATTTATAATGATGTTTGTATTCTATTTTGTTTTTGTAAACGGGGGTTCGATAAATTAGAGTACAGCCTCAGCGTCCCCTGCGTGGGATGTCTTTATTGTAAAGTGACTGGCTGGTGGAGAGCTTTCAGTTTTACCACTAGGGTTGTCTAAGCAGATCTTTTATGCGGATCAGGGGTTGTCCGGTCCTGATTTGGCTCGGAAGAGTCCGCTGGACCTAAAGCAATAATCATGTAATGTAATGTAATTGTCCACGGGACCGCACGAGTGGGGCGCGCCTAAGGGTGTGGACTGAGGAGTAAGGGGTTGTAGATGTTTAGGTTGTGTGCTTGGACGGAGGTGGAGATGGATCGGTAAGAAGAAGGGTGGGGGGGGAGGTGAGGTGTGATGTGTAGAGAATTGTTTTGAGTGAGATTCAAAGATGTGTGTGTGTGTGTGTGTGTGTGAGAGACAGAGAGAGAGAGAGAGAGAGAGAGAAAGAGAGGTGATGTATAGGATATATGGGTGTGCATTTGTGTGTGTGAAGTGATGTGTAGGGTATATGTGTGTGTTTGTGTGTGTCAGGTGATATATAGGATATGTGTTTCTGTGTGTGTGTATGGTGTGGTAGACTTTGTGAACGGGGATGTACACTGAGGTACGCTTGATATGTGTATTTGGGGGTAGTTTACTGTGTGTACGGAAGGGGGAGGGAGAGGTGGGGGTTGTTGTGGTGCAACGTCTCAGTGTGTGCAGGTCGATGTTGGGTATGGATTGCGGGGTGCTTGAGCTCCGATCGCTCTTCATTCCCAACCGATCAAACACTCCACGCAGATCTGCTGGGTCACAAGTGTCCCGTCGATGTTCCCACGTCTGTGTCTGTCCATGCTGACCTCTCTTCGCACGGTTGTGCTCATCGCTGATCCCACGATCTCATGATGTCACATGTGACCATGCAATTTGAGCTTCTTAACAGAGTTTGAGCCCATCGCTAATACCTGTACCGAGGGTACCAGCTATATCAGTTAAAGAAGAGTCGCTGACTGCCTTTTACCAGCGCTTGACAATATTGTACGCCATTTTCAGAATAATGTTACTAGTTAGTTAGTTATTCATTGCTTCAGCGGACTGCAAAGAGCCGAATCAGGACCACAAAATCAGGACCACAACTTGGTTGAAAGAGATATCGCCCTTGATGCATTTAAAAGATCTGCTGAAACAACCCTAGTGGTAACACTGAAGGCATTCCACCAGCCGGTCACTTTACATTAAAGGCATCCCACGCAGGGGACGCTGAGGCTATACTCTAATTTATCGAACCCCGGTTTACAAAAACAAAATAGAATATAAACATCATTATAAATATTAACAAAACAGATACATCTAAAATGCCAACATTGCTAAACAATAATATTATAGGAAAGCCCAGTGACCCTTTGGCAGAAGGCGTCCAACATTCCCAAGCTGACCCAACAGACCCTATAGACAAATGAGGAGTTTTAGAAGAGTTTTCAAGAGAAAAGGTGGGTGACTGAAGAAGATAGTATAGCAGATTGATAGGATAGAGTAAAAATGAGACAGAACAATTGAGAAGGACAGCGACAGTGGGAATTTTAAGCACTAAATTTTCAGAAATTGGGGAGACTCAACATCTTCCTAGAGCGCATCATGTCAGATGCCCTTGCAGATCACGAAGGCACAGTCAGCATAGGGGGTAGAGCAATCTCCAACCTTCGTTTTGCGGATGACATTGATGGATTGACTGGAGAAGAACAAGAACTTAAACAGCTGGTACAGAGGCTTAACACCACCTCCAGAGCCTATGGAATGGAAATAAGTTCAGAAGGCCAAAATGATGACCAACAACACAAATTACATCATGTCAACTCGGACATCAAAGTCCAAGGCCAATCCCTCAAACCAGTGCATAGCTTCAAATATTTAGGAGCCATTGTATCAGACAATGGGTCCCGACAGGAAGTCCTCTCCAGGATCGCACAAACAACTGCTGCCCTGGCAAGGTTGAAGCCCATTTGGAAAGACAAGACCATCAGTCTACATCCAAGGTAAGGCTGTTACGCTCCCATTTCATTTCCATCTTCTTATGCACTTGCGAAACATGGACCCTCACAGCAGATCTACAACGAAGAATACAAAGCATGGAGATGAGGTGCTACAGAAGACTTCTGGGCATTTCGTATACCCAGCACATCGCCAACGACGAAGTCCGACAGACCATCACACAAGCCATTGGACAGCATGATGACCTGCTCATAGTGTTGAAGAAACGGAAAATCCGATGGTACGGCCACGTTACCAGATCATCAGGCCCTGCAAAGACCGTCCTGCAAGGCACAGTGCAAGGAGGTAGAAGAAGAGGGAGGCCGAAGAAGAGGTGGGTGGACAACATTCGAGATTGGACTGGTTTGACATTGAGCGAAGCCATCGGGGTTGCTGAGGACAGAGAAAGATGGAGTATGCTGGTTAAACAATCATCTCTGGTGCCCAAACGACCTCAGAGTTACGGGATAGGATAGGATAGGGGATACTATTTATACAGAAACCCCCGGCACCCCCAATAATAATAATAATAATAATAATAATAATAATAATGATGATAAAAATTAACAATACTGGATGCTATACGTGCCTATTCCTAATATAAAATCAGACTCAAAGACCGGCGATCTGTAACCACCATACAGGCTCACCTCACAGAAATACTCTTACAGACACAACAAATCCACATTCATCACTCAGACGTGTAGTGTACGAGGCAAGTCGCCATTAGAAGAGGGAAATCTTAATTAGAATTTTATTTTTGACACATTAAATAGACTGCATCCGATACCATTATTGAAGGGAAGGAGGAAACAGGAGTACCTTAGAAAACCTCGATGTCATGTTAGATAGACTGCATCCAATATTACTATTGAAGGGAGGGAGGAAACCGGAATACCCTGAGAAACCGTCGATGTAGGCCTACTAAAAAGTCTCGTAACTAAGTTCGTCCTGTGCGGGATACGAACGTACCCGCGATCTTCGGCGCAGGAAGCCACACCCTATCAATTGTGCTTGTCAGTTCACCCCTGTAAGGAACTGCCACTTGTACCCACAAGGTGAGTTTAATTTCATTCACTTCCAGTAGTAGGGAGACCTTTACTAACACTGAAACAGGATAGCATTAGTTTGGGGTCGTCGGTGAAGCGTGGTCTTGTATAGCCTGCAGACTGATACCATGTGTGTCTCGGAATGTTTCTGTCCTATCCTATCCTATCCTATCTCGTAACTCGAGAGTCGTTGGGGCACCACAGATGATCGTTTAACCAGCGTACTTCATCATTCTCTGTCCTCAGCAGTCCTCTTGGCTTCACTCAGTGTCAGGTCTGTCCATTCTAAAATGTTGTCTTTCCACCTCTTTTTCTGTCTCTCTCTTCTTTTGCCTCCTTGCACAGTGCCTTGCAGGATGGTCTTTGCCAGGCCTGATGCTCTGGTGACGTGACCATACCATCGGAATTTCCGTTTCTTCACCACTGTGAGCATGTCATCGTGTTGTCCAATAACATGTGGTGTGATGGTCTGTCGGACATCGTCATCGGTGATGTGCTGGGTATAGGAATTGTCCAGAAATTTTCTGTAGCACCTCATCTCCATGCTTTTTATTTGTCGTTGTAGGTCTGCAGTGGTGGTTCATGTTTCGCAAGAGTACAGGAAGATGGAGATGACAAGGGAGCGCAGCAAACTTATCTTAAGGTGCGGTCTGACGGGAAGTGAAACGAAAGCAAAACAGCCAGTAAAACACGAAAAATCGTAGTTTTGACTATGTTTATCGTGTGACTAGACCTAAAGCATAACAGCAGCAAAGCGCAAAGTGAAGCAAAGCCGATGCTTTCAGTGTTTGAGCGTGCTCTAAAATTTTGAGTTGTTTCGCTGAAGCATTTGATTGCCAGCCAATCAGAAGAGCCGACGTACGAAAAAGAGGTTGTTATCATTTCAGCGATCATGGCGGCATCAAAAGCTACTGGGCCATTAGCAAATCTGAAACAAGCCGATACGTTTATTCTCATCGATCTAATTCGAAGCCACGAGGCATTATGGAATGTTAGAAGTCAAAATTACAGAAACCAAACACTGAAAAAGACCTCATACGCGTAGAGGGAGGTAACTAATTTTCAACTTATTGCGCATTGCTTCCACGCAGACTGCTTTGCAAAACTTCTCATCGTGTGACCGGTTCCCAAAGCAAAGCATTATAAACGCACTTGCATCTAGAAGCAGATGCATTGCTTTGTTTACCGCTTTGCTTCTGTTTCACTTCACGTCAGACCGCACCTTCGAGTGTAAACTGATGTTCCTGTCTTTCCAGAAGGGAATTCAATCTGGTCAGGGCAGCAGATTTGTGCCATCCTGGAGAGGACTTCCTATCGGGATCCACTGTCTGATACAATTGCTCCTAAATATTTGAAGGTGTGCACCGCGCTGAGGGATTGACTTCTAATTTCAACAAATTATTTGTATATGGTGGAATCGGTGAACAGATTTAGTTTTCAAAGCTGGAATAACTCGCTGCCTACTGACTCATATTGCATGTCAGGCTCAAACGTGTACTGGAGGGTAAAGTTCGATTAATTGCCACAATACTATGATATCAATATAATATTTTTATAAACTCCCCTTTTTCGTAAAAGCATAAGCCGTCTTTTGAAGTAACCTCTGTGTAATTTAATACTCTGTTAATATTATATTTATTCTTATATAACCAAACCCGTTATCATCAATGGAAAAGTTGGGTTTATTGAGCGTGCCTCGGTGGTTCTTCAGTCAAATGATTTTTTCTATACCTTTGTATCGTGTGTGTGTTTATGTGTGTGTGTGTTTGTGTGTGTTGATGGTGAGAGGGCTGAAGGAGATTGAATGTGTGTGTGTGTTTGTGTTGGTGTGTGTTGGTGGTGAGAGGGCTGAAGGAGATTGAATGTGTGTGTTTGTGCAGATAATAGTTAAAAGTATGATATTGAAAGTATAATTTATAATGTATAATTGTCGTGGACGTGTGGGTTTTGTAGTTGTTAATGATTGATTTTATGTATTACTTTTATTTATATTTGTTTCAAAACAAATAAGATTCAAATAAGATTCTCTATATGCCGATGTGCAATGAAGGGAGAAGTTGTTTTTATTGAGTGTGCATGAGTGTGTATGAATTCTTCATTGAGGGTAATGCAGATTGTCGACTTATTGGATTGAGAACATAATCATGTAGAGGTAGGTGCAGTCCACACACTATTTTCAATTCAGACCAAACTAGTTTTCTTTGTCTGCATCTGGGGCATAACCCTAATGAGCGACATTTGGACCGGAGTCAACCCCGTCAGAAAATCGATCCCCAATGTTACTGAGGGGGGCAGACAAGGGTGAAGGCAGATGACTGCAGCTAAGTGCACCAATGTTGAGCGCCATTGAAACGGGAGATAATCCTGCCAATGTAACGAGCATCTCAGTCGACCAAGAGATCCTCAGAATGTCCATGGAGTACAGGAAAGCTATTATCTTTCACCGTCACCACCACCCTATCTCTCTGTTGGCATTGGTTTAAAAGTCTCCAATTCAAAGGCGTTGTTTACTTTGGTCCAAAAACGGGTTAACCCTAAAATTCGCATTTAAAAACAGAAACCAACATTAAACGATGATAAAATTGGTGTTTCGTTCCTCAGACCAACCGCCAAAGTTTTACTTTTCCACTTTGCTTCTGACAGGGAGTTATTTCCCCTGGTTTTAACGTGTGACCTTTGCCCCTATTTGTGAGCGAACCACGCGGCTTCAAGTGTGCGTCTTTTGTGACTGGGGTAGTGTAAGGTCTATGATATCAACCTAAAACGAAAAAAAAACTTACGAACAATTGTTTGTACGGGTTCTGTCTCTTACCGGCTTTGGTAGAAGCTATGTTTAGCTGCAGAATGTAGGCTGGCTAGCCAAGGGCTGCTGTTACTAATTAGGCACACCAAGAACGTAATGTATTCATTTAAACAACTATACTTTCCAAAGAGTTGTTGTTGTTGTTGTTGTTGTTGTTGTAAGCTTATTTTTTTCAGTGGGGCGTCACTTACTTTGAATGATAAAAGTCTCTGTCGAGCGGGCTTGGTCAAAGTAGGCCCCTTGACAGTTTCCACTTGCAAAGGCGTTGGAGGAAGAGAGTTATCGATAGAATTAACTTTAATGGTTATGTATAAATCTAAAATCCACTTAAACTTTGAAAGCCAAACCTGATTGAATTTTAAAAGCCCAAACCGGATTGAACTTTAGGATCCCAAATCCGATCCCGTATGTGCTAATGGAATATCCCAGATAACCGATTTTCGAAGTTTCACTGTTAGACTGACAATACTTCTCCGTCTCACCCAAAACAGGCGCCTCTCGCTTGTTAAGAGTGAAATGTATACAGAATACGTTTAATCGTGGCGGGCGTCTTGGATATACATTTCACCAGCTGTGGCGATGACCCTTTTCCTTGCAAAGGGATAAATGGGTCTTACGAAGGTGGCCATCCCTCGCCTAGGAAGAGCTAAACCAATATTTACACATATTGCTAGTTCAGGCCAAAGGAGACGTTCAGTTGCTGTGCCGCCACACAGAACAGTAGCTGGTTCGACGAACAAAACCAGAACCAGACGCAACGTAAGATGTAGGTGGAGTGCTTGCTCCAACAGCCATGTTGTTGTGGTTTCTCAATGGCCGCTCTCCAGCGCAAATCACTCGTGTTCGCGTCCTCGCAGAAACAGATTCCGAAAGACAGATCGGCTGGGTCAGACGGAAAGAAAGACAGACATTTCGGCGCAGTCAGACTGAGACCCAGACAGATACATCGTCGTACTCAGCCAGCTCTCTAGGGCCAGACAAACAGACAAACGGACGCATTGATTAAGATGTCAGACCGAGGGACAGCTTAAACCGATTTAAAGAGCGTTAACAATATCTCACACTCTTTTCCACGAATACCAGCAGCAACAGTTTCTGCTCTCGGGTCGGGCAGATAGACAAATTGGTGGACAAAAAGTTTGTGTGGAACACATCAAGTACACTGTTCGGCTGGTCCAAAGTTGGACAGGTTGGTGTCACATACCCGGTGTTTATTAAGACACGAACTTTCCCGCCTCTCTGAAGCAGTCTGACCAGCCGATAGGCGCACAAGAAGACAAACAAGCACTCAGACGGTCAGGGCTGATGGAAGTAGTTGCAGATCAGCAAACGGACTGGGTATGTTTCTTGCAGGTATCAAGAAATATGAACTTCCTTCTAAGGCGTTTGGAAAGTTATGTTGGGAGCTCTAACAATCTTCATTTCGGTATCGTCTGGAGCTTGTACACGTAGCCATTTACCAACGTACATCGCTTCACGTTTGTATGTAACCACCACCCAACGTACATCACTTCATGTGTGGCAGATATCACCTAACCAACGTACATCACTTCACGTGTGTAGATATCAACTAGCCAACGTACATCATTTTAAGTGTGTAGGTAGCAACCAATAGCCAACGTTCATCACCTCACGTCTATAGGTAGCAGCAACAACTAACCAACGTGCATCACTTCACGTCTATAAGTAGGCACTAGCTAGCGTATATTGCTTCACGTGTGTAGGTAACCATTAGCCAACGTACATCACTTCAAGTGTATCTGTAACCACTAGCCAACGTACGTCACTTCAAGTGTGTATATAACCACTAACCAACGTACACCAGTCCAAGTGTGTAGGTAGCCACCACTATCCAACGTATATTACTTCACGTCTTTAGGTAGCCACTAACCTAAGTACATCACTTCAAGTCTGTAGTCACATCACTTCACGTGTGTTAGTAGCCACATCACTTCAGGTTGTTGGTAGCCACCACTAACCAACGGTACATCACTTCACAGTGTGAACATTTCCTCCCTTTCCCCCCCGTGGCTGCCTGAAGCTATTGACTAACGGCCCCCCTCTCACGTCACCCGTTGCCTTGTGGGATGTGTACACAGTCACTGTACACTGTACCGCCCTGCTTGTCAGACGCCGAGACAGCGAAAAAGCTTCCCATTCTCGGTCCCATTCAAAGACCTCCTGGTTACAAAAGATCGGCCCAGAAAGAACATCAACCAGGGATCGAACATTTCCGATACCTACAACTCCCCCCCCCCCAACTCCCTCCCCCGCTCCTACTTCTCCGACACCCCCTCCCTCCGTCACTCCACCCACGTACGTGTACTCTTTCCTCCCTGTACTTTGCTCCTTTCTGACCACCTCAAATCCTCCCCCCCCATCCCTTCACCCCTTCCCACTCGCTAGCACTTTCTCTCTCATCAGTTCCCCACCATAATCTAGCTCTCTTCTGATCGCACTTATCTCCCCTACCCTACCTACTACCGCCGTCTTGTCAATGCCTGCCAGACCACTTTCACAGTTTGTGGTCGTTTTCATGATGTTTTTGCAGGCTGCTGAAAGTGCCACCAAAGCGGCTACCACAGCAGCCGTCGTGTAAGAAAAATGATGACCTGATCTATTAGATGGCGCCTTGTTTGTCGTTGTTGTTGTTGAGACTTTTTTTTTGTTCTTCTTGTGTGGAGCAGCCACACAATCATTACGTTGGTTCGTTCGCTTCTGTATGTATGTTGTGGATTGCATTGTTTCTTACAACACATTTCCGACAATTTTAATCGACAGTTACAAATTATTGAAATCATCAAAAGCCTGTATGACAAGGCTACCAGTGCAGTCCTCCACAACAGCGCCATCGGAAACTGGTTCAGAACAACAATCGTTGTGCGTCAAGGATGCCTACTCTCTCCAACACTCTTCAACATCTTCCTAGAGCGCATCATGTCAGATGCCCTTGCAGATCACGAAGGCACAGTCAGCATGGGGGGGGGGGAGGGGGAGAAATCTCCAACCTTCGTTTTGCGGATGACACTGATGGATTGCCTGGAGAGGAACAAGAACTTAAACAGCTGGTACAGAGGCTTGACACCACCTCCAGAGCCTATGGAATGGAAATAAGTGCAGAGAACACCAAAATGATGACCATTAACACCAATGTCATCAACACGAACATCAAAGTCCAAGGCCAATCCCTTAACACAGTGCATAGCTTCAAATATTTAGGAACCATTGTATCAGACAATGGGTCCCGACAGGAAGTCCTCTCCAGGATCGCATAAACAACTGCTGCCCTGGCGAAGCTGAAGCCAATTTGGAAAGACAGGACCATCAGTCTACATTCCAAGATAAGACTGTTGCGCTCCCTTGTCATCTCCATCTACCTATACGCTTGCGAAACATGGACCCTCACCTCAGATCTTCAAGGAAGAATACAAAGCATGGAGATGAGATGCTACAGAAGACTTCTGGGCATTTCCTATACCCAGCACATCACCAATGACGATGTCCGGCAGACAATCACACAAGCCATTGGACAACACGATGATCTGCTCACAGTGGTGAAAAAACGTAAACTCCGATGGTATGGCCACGTCACCAGATCATCCGGTCTTGCAAAAGACCATCCTGCAAGGCACAGTGCAAGTAGGTAGAAGAAGAGGGAGTCCGAAAATGAGGTGGGAGAACAACATACGAGAATGGACTGGTTTGACACTGAGCGAAACAATCAGGGTTGCTGAGGACAGGGAAAGATGGAGTACGCAGGTTAAACGATCATCTTTGGTGCCCCTACGACCTTCGAGTTACGGGATTTGGATAGGATAGTTAAAAACAGTGTTTATGAAGAAGAGCCTATAAAGAGCTGGTTATATCAAAAAGAACAGACGCTGAGACCGTCTTAGTGATGAAGTGTTATAAACAGTATCAGACAATAAGTAAAACAGCTTCCACTGACACCATGATGAAAGAGCGGGCGACACTATTATATGTACTGTTCTTATGTGGCACGCCTTAACAGATCAAAGTGCTTGTCAAGGCGCTAGAAACAGGCTGTGATTGAAGCCGCTCAAGGCGCCCAGTTGCTACTTGATGCGCAATGGTATAACATGCTATGGATGAAGAGAAGAGCCTAGAAGCTCGCATAATTGCATCATTAATCATAAACGTCAGTCGTCATTGTGCAACATGTCGTATCGTAAAACAGAACCAAAAAGAGCGGGCGACAGTTTTATGAAGAGCGGACAATCTGATGATAGAGCATGGAGGGAGAATTCTGTAGGACTGTGAACCGTTGCGGGGCCTTCGACAGTTGTGTGAAGAAGACAAGAGCTAGTTCTAAGCCACACAGCATTTTGTGTGGGGTATAGGCATTCAGCAGGCTCGACTAAGGCGTGTGAAACATAGGTTTGATTCGGGCGTAGGCCTCAGCAGTTCCAGATACTCGGTGCGCGTGGTGAGTTTCGTAGGACGGCGTACCGTGGCGGAGCGATCAGTCAGCGCGGGTTCAATTTAGAAGCCGATGTTTATGTGACCAGGAAATGCTGCGCTCCATCGTTCACGAGGACCTAGGGAGACTGGCCTGGTCTAGAGACAGCAAGAGACGACCGTACTGTCAGTCTCGTTATGTATCCCTGTCTGTCACGACACGCAATGCAAGGCGCTTCCTAACATTGTCAGATATATGGCCATGATGAATATAGCTATCCACCGATATCATGTAATATAATGGTCTCTAAAGGTGGTGGTGGTAAAGGTGGTCCCATAACCTTGTGGCCGTAAGGGAGTTTGATGTTGGAGATCACACTTATCTTGGGCCAGCGTAATGAGGGTGATGCCCATCTCTCTCCCTCGCTGCTTTACCTTCCCCACCCTCAAGAGAGTAGGTACTCAGTCACAGTTGAGTCAACTGGGGGCGTTGTTATTTGTCGCTTCACGGTTTGCGGTCACCCATCCAAGTGCTAACCGCACTGGACGGTGCTTAACTTGCGACACAGTAGCGAATGCTCCAACCACTGCGCTATCCGACATTCCTATAATGTTCTCTGGATGGATACATATCTATACATAAATAAATATAATGTATAATAAATTATGTGTTATACCCGATACTACTATATATTTGCGATCAGAACTTCTAGTTGGAGTGAACGTAAAATTACCCATTCTGGTATTACAGTATTTACTTAAGAGGGTTTGTCCCTTCGTGCCCCTCTGTGTCTGTTTCTATCACTGGATTAATGAATAAACCAACCGGACAGTAAGTAAATAGGACCCAAAACATAATTGGCTAATATATTAAGTCGGAATTCGTACAAGCAAACCACCACTAGTTAATATAAGCTCATAGGCTCTAGGCTTATGCGTCTATCCACCTCTAATCTCTATGTCATGCAGAATTCACCGAATTTCCCATTCTGCCAAAGTAGCAACATTTGCCCACTGTAGAGCTACTAGTAAATACGGAAACTCGGAACTTCTTGAGTTAGTGATTGAGATTGTGCGTTCGGGATTCCATTTGTTTTCTCCATTGACTTCTTCTTAGTAAGTGGTAGGTGATGGTACGATGTGAATATGTGATTTGAATCTTTTATTTTTGCATGTTTTTTGATTAATTGATTTTACGGACACACAGTTAAGCTTGTACTTTCTCTTGTAGAGATGAATAAAGACGTATTGTATTGTATTGTATTGTATTGTATTGTATTGTACTGTATTGTATTGTATTGTATTGTGCATCTTATGGAAACTTAAGCTGGAGAGCAATTTAGCTCAAGTTTTGAAATTAGTTCTTCATCGCGATGGAGTAACCACAGTATCGTGAAGAAGAAGAAGAAGAAGAAGAAGAAGAAGAAGAAGAAGAAGAAGAAGAAGAAGAAGAAGAAGAAGAAGAAGAAGAAGAAGAAGAAGAAGGCAAGTCATTCAAATGTATTTCCAGACACTCACATACATAGCGGAAAAATGAGCATTTTCAAAAGTTTTTTTTTTGTCCGGTGTTGCGACGCCGCTTTATTCTTACCAAGCAAACCCAGAACGTAGAATGATGGTTGGACCACGGTGTGAACTATTTGCAAAACCAAAAATTTTCAAAATCGGCTGAGCCGATGTGTAGGTACAGCGTGAAATGTGCTCTTGACCTTTGAGAAAGTACAAATACGAATGATGTCACACGCTTAGCTGCAGGTAAAAATGATACCTTTCGGTTAAATCATTTTTGACATAACGCCAAAAGTGTGTTTTGAACGAACAAAGTGACAATGGGTGCCACGGACCGACCAGCTGACTGGCCACCCCACTGCTGCTGAAGATTGGCCCATGATTTGAAGTGTCTGTATACCAACACTCAACAACATGGCATCAGCATGAGATATTGTGTAAAACATGTTGAGCAACAAAATGACTTCAGCGACCTTGACCTTTGCGGTAGAGCCACTATGATGGGACGGGAGGCTAGGTCATGTTCGTATGACGTTTGGTCAAAATCCGTTTAGTGAGTCTTGAGATATGACTTCCAACGGACCGACCGACCGACCGACCGACAGAGAAATGAGGCATTTGGCTCGTTCTGTTACCCCGCACTCCCTTCCGACTAATTGAAAACAAAAGCTGGGACTGATGTTACAGTAACCTGGGACTGATATTGCAGTAACCTGGGACTGATGTCTGAATATCTATTTGTTCTTTCGTCACGAGTGTCTGTTTCTATCTCTGGGTTAACGAATTCAAATGAACAAAACTGGAAACCACCTTTATGCAGATGATGTCACTGTAGTATGACGATCCTTGCGAGTGGACAGTGGAAGGATATCTGGGCAGGCATGGCCGCGTGTGGTTTCCCAGATGCAAAACAGCGTTATAGAACTTTCTTTTTTCTGTGTTGGGGACAGCTCACTTTATTCTACGGCAGAAACTTGCTGCACTTTGGTCTCGATATTGCCGAGTTTTATAAATAAGCACTAACGTTTTTTTTAGGAGTACTTTCACATCATCCGAAGGTTTAGCCGTCTTCCGATGCCCCTGGCTGTCCCACGTTTGCCTTGTATTATGTCCTGATTATACAAAGCACCATTTTGCATAGCGCAACATATCGTGCCTAAAGTTCTATGTTCTTGATCCTATCCTATCCTATCCTGTCCCGTAACCCGGAGGTCGTAGGGGCACCACAGATGATCGTTTAACCAGCATACTCCATCTTTCTCTGTCCTCAGCAGCCCTGATGGCTTCGCTCAGTGTCAAACCAGTCCATTCTCGAATGTTGTCCTCCCACCTCTTTTTCGGTCTCCCTCTTCTTCTCTCTCCTTGCACTGTTCCTTGCACATTAGTCTTTGCAAGGCCTGATGATCTGGTGACGTGGCCATACCATCGGAGTTTCCGTTTCTTCACCACTGTGAGCAGGTCATCATGTTGTCCAATCGCTTGTGTGATGGTCTGTTGGACTTCGTCGTTGGTGATGTGTTGGGTATAGGAAATGCCCAGAAGTCTTCTGTAGCACCTCATCTCCATGCTTTGTATTCTTCGTTGGAGATCTGCTGTGAGGGTCCATGCTTCGCAAGCATATAGGAAGATGGAGATTACAAGGGAGCGCAGCAGTCTTACTTTGGAATGTAGATTGATGGTCCTGTCTTTCCAAATGGGTTTCAACCTTGTCAGGGCAGCAGTTGTTTGTGCGATCCTGGAGAAGACTTCCTGTCGGGACCCATTGTCTGTTACAATGGCTCCTAAATATTTGAAGCTATGCACTGTGTTGAGGGATTGGCCTTGGACTTTGATGTCCGTGTTTTGATGTTACTGATACACTAAGGAAAGATTGTACTTTGTATTTTTTTTAAAATCGCGGGACTTTCTATATTAGGCCTTACTCGTGATAATTTCTTCTCTATTAGGCGTCATAAAATTAGAATAATGCCTCGACATAGAAGATCCCCGGATGAAAGGTCAGTTGCAAATGGGTAGTTGGGAAGTGACACAAACTTTTATTGTTTTCAGTTACTCATACTACTGTCATACCACGCACCACACCTATTAGTCTGGGGAGGACTCATGAAGCAATGTAAAGTTATAGCTAAACCTTCCTCCGCTCCAGACACCCCCCCCCAGCCCCTTTAAATAAAGTCTTTTCACTACAGTGATTTTAGGCTAATGTATACCATTTTAAGGACAAATATGTCTCTTTTGAACAGACGCCTTTGCTGAGGGTTTTGGCTGAAATCTGAAACGACGGAGGCGATGGTCAAGTGACGTTTAAGCGTGTGGGGGTTTCGTGCCGCAGAACACTAACCGACGATGCCCAGCATTATTTTTTCGCAATGGAAGATGGAATAGCTGGGACGCGTTGAGCGTGGTCGTTGTTGGTTGATCGTTCGTTGATTCGTATGGACCACAAGTATATCAACTAACAAGTTAGCATCTCTCTTCAACTTATGTTAATCTGATGAATAAAATTTGATACAACAACTTCTATGTCTCTATTGACGTGCGCGTACAACCGATTGCTTCCCTTTACATGCTTTGTGCTCCATAGAGCGTCACCGGCCTGAAATAACTTTTTAGAAACTTCAAAACCCAGGGGAATTATGGGTAGAGAAATCCTTTTCTGAAATAACGTCGGCTAAATCCTTCTTTAGCTTCTTTGCTCGAGCAAAGGCAACTTCATAGGTATGGAGCACTTCGTCCATTATAACTCCATCGCTGATAATACTGCTGACAAGTTTCTGCCTTTGTTCACTACCAGAAATATGCAGTTCCTCTCTCATCTTTCGTTTCATTTCAGCGAGCACATCTTCGCGAGAATAGATTTCCCAGAATTCTCTATTCTATTTTTAGGTTTGGGATTTCCCCGTCTCAGCTTGTAGCTAAACGGGACCACCGCACGTCGACTAGGGGCAATACGAGATGGTAACTTGTTAGTTGATATACTTGTGTATGGACTAATTCCAAACTTCTTTATTCTTGGACATATTTATCCGGCGAGTAGCAGCTCCCTCGCTCGTGGCATGAAATAATACTAAACAATAATGTCGTGCGTCTACAGCATAACGAGCAAGACAAAAGTTCGTCTTCCTTTCACAAACAAACGCATAGAGACTTGTCTTTGTTTAAGGACTCGGTTAAAACACACACACACAAAATCTTTAAAAAAACAAAAATAATGTCGTACGCTTTAATTGTCTTGAAGTCTTCCCAGCGAATGACTGCCTGACTGTTTTGGAGAACTAAAGCATTGCTATCAATCCTTTCAAACAACAACAACAACAACAACCCACACACAACATTTTACCTTTGTTTTTTTCCGACGTCTTTCTTATTGGCCGGCTGACCGAGCACAGTGAAGCGGTAGCGATGCTGCACGACGGTGTCACACGTATTAGTCGACTGATCTGTATGCGGAATGTTTTATCTTTTGTTTCTTGGAAACGACATATTTTTGGGTTGCTTTTTCTGCCTGTGCCTTGTCCTTTCGGTGAAGGAAGAAATTAAAAACTAACCCAAACCATAGAGACATCTTAGCCGACTGAGACCGTGTGCAAGCACTTAGGACCGGTAGCCGTGGAGTACGGCCGTGTCGTGAGAGCGACTCATCACGGCGTTATGACGTGGGGCGAGGTGGTTTGTCGCCGTCACACTGCTCTTTTCGCTCTTAACACAACAAGGACAGTTTCCTTTTAACGGGACGAGCTCCAGCACGGCAGACGGCCATTACTGGGCCCACACATAACCCACCTTCTGTGGAATGGAAGGATTGTTTTACCTTGCATTGCCAAGCCGGCCACAGCGAGCTTGAGCACGAATCGTCGGCTGTTTTACTGTTGCACGAGAAGAATATGAAGGAGAGGAGGACGATAAGGAAGGAGAACACGAAGAAGGAGTAGGAGGCGAAGAAGAAGAAGAAGAAGAAGAAGAAGAAGAAGAAGAATATAGTTGCATATAAAGTCGTATCCACTCTCCCCCTCCCCCTTCCCTCTCTCGTCTAAGTAGCTTCTGGTGCATTGATTGATTGATTTATTGTTGCTTTAGGTCCAGCGGACTCCTCCGAGCCAAATCAGGACCGAGCTTCTGGTGCATATCAAGTAACAAAAGGTAACTTTTAACAGTCTCTAAAAAGAAGACGCAGGAGAGCTAGGTCGCTAATCTGTTTGTTTCAATCACGCGGCTTGTATTACATTGGTGGAATCTTTATTTGCTCGCTAGTTGTTGCACGCCTTTGAGCTGCTTACGCGCTATATAAATGCAATAAATAAATAGTAATGCTTCATTTTCATTTTACTAAACGTATGACTAAGCATCGTCTTTCCAATTTGCTGTTGCTGACGTCCTGGTCAGTGGTAAAAGAATGGTTCCGCTCCTAGTCTCCAATCACTGTCTTGTGAGGTGCGTAAGGCATTAATATACATTCGTGTATTACTGTTATAAATAAAATAAACTTGTACAAGTTGTAGTACAGTATATATTTATTTACATTGTTGGTAACAACAACAATATCTTGTAGAACAAAGTACAGACGGAGCAGGTTTTACAGTAACGTAAAAGGAGAGAGTCGGAGCAGATTTTACGGAAACATCCCACCGACAACCAACCCCCAACCACCCACCCTCACACCATCCCCTCCCCCTCCACCCATCCACCAACCCCCCAAAAAGCTTATGTAAAGCTGAATGGTATATGTGGCTGATCAATGGGTGTCGGAGGAAGATGAAGAGCGCGTTTGACCCAGCCGTACTCCTGTTACAGAGCTGCGATAGGCCGTGACGCCAAAGTTCACTGAATGATGCGTCATGGGCACGAAACATGGAACTCTTTTTCTTTGTGTGTGTGTGTGTGTGGGTGTGTGTGTGTGTGTGTGTGGAGATCACTCCATCTTTATAACTCATGAACTCATGCAACATGGGACTCCTTGGCTGTTTTTGTCTCTGCGCCACCCAGTCTTCATAACTCACAGAGGTTTTTATAGCTCAGAGGAGAGAGCGGCTTGCTTTCTCTTAGGCCTACTAAAGGTGTTGGGTGGTGGTGGCCGGAACTTTTTTTTCCCCCGGAAAGGCAGAGAGCTTTATTGCTAACAAATGGAGCTTTGTAACTCAAGTCTGGGGCTCGCAAACTCAGGGGCGGAGCTTTATGGGGCAGGGGCGGCAGTTTATAACTCAGTCGCGGCGCTTTGGAACTCCTAGGTAGATCTCTGTGACGGTGGGTCTATTGTTGCTGGGCTCTGCACAATGGAATGCTATTACCCACTCGTCCTTCGTCGATGGGGATCGGCCTAGTAAATCTCCCTGTGACTCGACTTAACACATTTATAAGTTTCGCTCGGCCTGTGTTTAGGCTGGGATTACAGAGATAGAAAGAAAAATGGTAAAAGATCACTGTCACACTAGCTCTCGCACGGCTATGAAACATAAGTAGTCCAGCCACTTGTTAACAGTAAATATCACACATTTATTTCCTCTACTCCATACAAGATCTGCTAATCACGATACTAACTTAAAAGTTAAAATGTCAATTTTGAATGGTTCGCTCCTTGATAATTCTATGCAGCTACTGTTTCTTCATCGGGCTACTCGTACCTTCTGCCCAACGGGTCAGTCTTCTGGAAAGGTGGACTAGTGATGTCCTTTGCTAACAGGTTTGGTGCACTGGTGCCAATGTAACTTAGCTATAGATTTGATGAGCTGTGTTGTGGTTGATTCTTTGATGAGCTGTGTTGTTGTGGATTCTTCTCCTTGTTGACAGACTGGTGGGCTCTCGTCGCACAGTGCTTGAGGCTCCAATACAGGCCGAATGTCAGTGAAGACTTTTATTTGTCTTGTTTCTGATCGGGCCCACGATGCCTGCTCGTCTGTAACATATGAGACGAAATTCTGCAACACCGTGTATACTAGATGTGTGCAGAGAGTCTCACTGAAGGCAGAAATAGCCCTCAGTGATTAGCTTCACATATCTATATCTACATATATATAAGCGACGAACATTCTGCTAAGTCCGTGGTCCACTGGAATCTCCACTTTAATTTCCTATACATATAAAAATATATATCATGGCTAACTATACACATAGAGAAATAATTAATATTATACACATTCTCTGGTACAGCCACTGGTCTGCAAGAATACATATAGGCTAAACAACAGTGGGTGCATAGGGACTACGTCATGGCGTCGAACCGGTCGGGTTCGCCACGTGGTCACGCAACTTTTGACTAACAATCCAATTCTAAACATGGCAAATTTCACAAACAGAATTCAACAATAATATCAATACATCTCGATGTAACAAAAGATAGTTCATTTACCTTTTTGACAATTCAGGCTGTGGCTAACTAGGTTGAATAGAATTTCACCAGTTCCTGCTTTTAGTCTTCAGGTAGAGAGATCTATTAGAGCCGAGCTCTTTACTCTAGGCAAGTCGATCAGAGAATGACTCTCTACCCCTCTGGTCAGCAGGAAGCCCGGGAAAACTGAAACTACAAGAGGCTCCATCTACCGGGGGTAGGCGGGACTACTGCCTATACGTAAGCTGGATGAGGTCATTACCTACTGAGCTAGCATCAGCATACAAATGTGTAGCCCACAGTAGACTTCTGTCGTCTGCTGCAGAGCAACATTACTTTACTAAGGTTACAGCTGACTAAACAAGGCGAGAAGCTATAGTGCTGTGTACATCTGGCCTCTTATCACAATCTCCCATTGCAGAAGTGACGGAACTTTGTTATAACTGAGGGACATAGCTTTCACTAACTTTTGTGTGAAGCTGCAGGAGCTTGTTAGTGAAACCATTTGACAAATAACAACAACAATAACAACAACAATGGCATCACATACCACCGCCACAGTCTGCAAGCTTCGACATCAACAACTGTTGCCACTACATCTATGATTACACTTACAACAGCAACACCAAGAACACACAACGTCATTTTGATGGGTCAGCAATGTTGACACAGTTGGGGAGGTAAATTGGCAGCAGGAAAAATGGGTTTAAAAAAAAAAGGGTAATAGAAAATGATAACGTCAATTGTGCCTGAGGCTGCGGGTTTGGAGAAAGAGGATGGAATATTGCATTTAGACATGTGTGAATTTCCACTTCCTGCACCATTAGCGTTTTTTCTTCCTTCTCCATTATAAACCTAAGTCGTTTTTCTTCTTTCTCCATTACAAACCTAAGTCGTTTTTCTTCCTTCTCCATTATAACCCTAAGTCGTTTTTCTTCTTTCTCCATTATAATCATAATATGTCGTTTTTCTTCTTTCTCCATTATAATACTAAGTGGTGTTTTTTCTGTGTAATTTCTTTCTTTAGAATTTACGTTTATTTTTATTAGAATTTGTTTTATACTTTTCTTTCGTTCTTTCTTTCGTTCTTTCTTTCGTTCTTTCTTTAATTCAATCTCTTTTCTTCTTCTTCTTCTTCTTCTTCTTCTTCTTCTTCTTCTTCTTCTTCTTCTTCTTCTTCTTCTTCTTCTTCTTCTTCTTCTTCTTCTTCTTCCTCCTCTTTTCTCTTTCTTCTATTTCTATCTTTATTTCCTTCTTTCTTTCCTTTCTTGTCTCCCTTTATTTCTTTTCCTTTCTTTCCTTCCTCATCGTTGTTTCCATCTTTTCATACGTTTTCATTCTTTCTTTCTTTTTCTTTCTTACTTTCTCTTTAAACTTTCCCTGCCTTGGGCAAAGTTCAAGATCAAATGAAATGGAAATAATAATAATAATAATAATAATAATAATAATAATAATAATAATAATAATAATAATAATAATAATAATAATAATAATAATAATAGAAGAAGAAGGATGATGATGATGATGGTTTTAAAAAAGAACAAAACAAGTGTGTAGTTTTTGTATTAATCCGAATGTATGTGTTCGTGTACCTGCTATGAATGTATGTGTTAGTGTACCTGCTATGAATGCATGTGTTAGTATACCTGCTATGAAGGTGTATGTTAGTGTACCTGCTATGAAGGTGTGTGTTAGTGTACCTGCTATGAAGGTGTGTGTTAGTGTACCTGCTATGAAGGTGTGTGTTAGTGTACCTGCTATGAAGGTGTATGTTAGTATACCTGCTATGAAGGTGTATGTTAGTGTACCTGCTATGAAGGTGTGTGTTAGTGTACCTGCTATGAAGGTGTGTGTTAGTGTACCTGCTATGAATGTATGTGTTATTGTACCTGCTATGAAGGTGTATGTTAGTGTACCTGCTATGAAGGTATGTGTTATTGTACCTGCTATGAAGGTATGTGTTAGTGTACCTGCTATGAATGTATGTGTTAGTGTACATGCTATAAAGGTATGTGTTAGTGTACTTGCTATGAAGGTATGTGTTAATGTACCTGCTATGAACGTATGTGTTAATGTACCTGCTATGAATGTGTGTGTTAGTGTACCTGCTATGAAGGTATGTGTTAGTGTACCTGCTATGAATGTATGTGTTAATGTACCTGGTATATATGTATGTGTTTGTTAATTAGTGTACATGATATGAATGTATGTGTTAATGTACCTGGTATATATGTATGTGTTTGTTAATTAGTGTACCTGCTATGAATGTATGTGTTAATGTACCTGGTATATATGTATGTGTTTGTTAATTAGTGTACATGATATGAATGTATGTGTTAATGTACTTGGTATATATGTATGTGTTTGTTAATTAGTGTACCTGGTATGAATGTATGTGTTAGTGTACCTGGTATGTATGTGTTAGTGTACCTGGTATGTATGTGTTAGTGTACCTGGTATGTATGTGTTAGTGTACCTGCTATGTATGTGTTAATGTACCTGGTATGTATGTATGTGTTTGTTAATTAGTGTACCTGGTATGAAAGTATGTGTTAGTGTACCTGGTATGTATGTGTTAGTGTACCTGGTATGTATGTGTTAGTGTACCTGGTATGTATGTGTTAGTGTACCTGGTATGTATGTGTTAGTGTACCTGGTATGTATGTGTTAGTGTACCTGGTATGTATGTGTTAGTGTACCTGGTATGTATGTGTTAGTGTACCTGGTATGTATGTGTTAGTGTACCTGGTATGTATGTGTTAGTGTACCTGGTATGTATGTGTTAGTGTACCTGCTACGAAGGCGGGTACAGGTGCGCGCGGACGTTTTCGTGCTGGAGTTTTAATAACTGGCAAGGATGTTTAAATTGTTTCTGCCCATCTCCAAAGCGACGCAGCGTGTATTGGTAATTTAAAATAATTGCAAACGGAGACAACTTGGTTTACTCTTTAGGTTTATTGGCTTAGTTTTTTTTTTTCTCTTCTGCTGCACTCGTTCACATACAGAATAGCAATTACATGACAAATAGGCCCCGTCTCCTACATCTAGTACCTCTTATTTTACTTATTCCTTTCATCATCTCTCTCTTCCCGTCTCTCTCTTTCTCTTTCTCCGCCTCTCTCGCTCTCGCTTCCTCCCAGCAAGTGAGTACCTTGAGGACTTAGATCCTGTATCGTCCTGCGCATTGAGCTGCTCTTGAGCTGGAAAAGCGCTATATAAAAACACATTTACAAGAACGATCAGTATTGTAGTAAATCAATAAGCGGAGTGAGCCAGTAAGCTACCTCCCATCAAGTCTCACGCGCATCTTGCTCCCTAGCTTCTCATACACGGCTTCGCTTGACGTGGTCTCTGATACTCCTACAGTATTTCTTCCGTGTAATTAAGCCTCGGTCCCGAGCAGCAATTCGCATGTAGTCGGTTGCTGACATCAGCTAATTAAGAGGAGGAAAGGGCACCGGTGGGGCTACACGGCTTCATCAAACCGTTCCTCCGACAAGGCAGACGAGGCTGAGGAAGAACTGATAAAGGAATTCAGCACCTATGCAGTGATTTACTGGAGCGCGATCCATTGGTACCGATACTGGACAAGTAGACAGATATTGATGACAGATCCAGATAGGCATACAGGTCTTTCTTTATTCGTTCTTAAGCATAAGAAACAATACTGTGCCCAGTGCATACCACTTTAACACATGAGAAAAACACCAACACGTTGAGACACATTACAGAGGCATTAAACCACAATGACTATTGCAAGTCGAAAGTATTATAATTACAGAAACATATATGAAATGTCGGAATAGAAACATTCACATTACCTTATCTCGTAATTGGCGGATTTACTACATACATATAAACAGCTAGTATCCTTGACACGAGACTACTTGAAATAATTTAAATACTTTCAAGAATCGTGTATTATATTATATTATATTATATTATATTATATTATATTATATTATATTATATTATATTATATTATATTATATTATATTATATTATCCTGGAATGTTTAAAGTTTATATTTATATAGGTTGAGTAGATTTATAAAATTAGGAAAAGCGGTGGGCTAATAATATTAACAATATAGTTCCAACGTCATTGTTTAGCGTACTGAATAATTACAGTTGGAATGTTTAGTAAAGTTACTGTTGTTTAAAAACAACAACTGAATTATCATTGGTATGTTTATGTTGTTGTATTCACCATACTGGTTTAACACTGAACGAAGCCATGAGGGTGGCTGAGAACAGAGAAAGATGGAGTACGCTGGTTAAACGATCATCTGTGTTGCCCCAACGATCTTTTGAGTTCCTCCATACTTCAGTTCTAGAGCTCGGGCAAAGCAGACGACTTACAACCTGGGGGTTTCACCACTATAGACTGAATGCAAAAAGAAGAGGAAGAAGTAGAGGAGGAGAAGAAGAGGAGTTAGAGGATATTCTTAAAACTAACGCCCTTCCAGCTCGATGGATAAGGAAAAGTGCATGCAAAGCATCATGTCTTCTTCTTCTTCTTCTTCTTCTTCTTCTTCTTCTTCTCTTCCTTCTTCTTCTCCTTCATCATCATCATCATCATCATCATCATCATCATCATCATCATCATCATCATCATCATCATCATCATCATCTTCTTCTTCTTCTTCTTCTTCTTCTTCTTCTTCTTCTTCTCCTCCTCCTTCTTTTTCTCCTTCATCATCATCATCATCATCATCATCATCATCATCATCATCATCTTCATCATCATCATCATCATCATTCATCTTCATCATTTTCATCATTATCTTCTTCTTCTTCTTCTTCTACTTCTTCTTCTGCTCCTTCTTCTTCTTCTTTTTTTTCTTCTTCTTCTTCTTCTTCTTCTTCTTCTTCTTCTTCTTCTTCTTCTTCTTCTTCTTCTTCTTCTTCTTCTTCTTCTTCTTCTTCTTCTACTTCTTCTTCTGCTCCTTCTTCTTCTTCTTCTTCTTCTTCTTCTTCTTCTTCTTCTTCTTCTTCTTCTTCTTCTTCTTCTTCTTCTTCTTCTTCTTCTTCTTCTTCTTCTTCTTCGTTTCCTTTTTTTTGTTCTTCAGAGGCTGAGGGTAAGTACACAACGTAGCGGAGTGTGGTCGAGGCCTAATCCTTCAATAGAGAGATAGAGAAAGACTCACCCTGTCTCAGCCGCGCTGTGTGCATGGAGAGACGTCGAAGAATGATCTTGAACCTCGTGGGAGGATGCAGGTTGATGGACGGAGTCATGACCCTCAGCGGGCTGGGCCTTAGCTGAGACAATCGCTGTCAGCCCTTCAGTCGCACCTCCCACATCAGCAATCAGCGTAGATCCATCTTTTTACCACAAACGTCACAGGCGCACAAACAGTGATCCGGCCTACTAAACAACCTAGTTTCTTTACATTCCGTGAAATGCGTGCATGCAATGACTTGGATCTAGATCTCGGTAGTCCGAGTGACGGCTTTGACAAAAGTTCCAGTAACCAAATGAGAAAGCGTTGTCCACTGGGTGGGCTCGCTAGCTCTGTTTAACAGCAGTAGAAATAGGAAGGGAAGTTTATCTGCACAACGACTTTATGATAAAAAAGATCGTGTTTGATTGATTGTTGCTTTAGGTCAAGCGGACTCTTCCGAGCCAAATCAGGACCGGACAACCCCCGATCCGCATAAAAGATCTGCTGAAACAACCCTAGTGGGAAAATTGAATGCCCTCCACCGGCCAGTCACCTTACAATAAAGACATCCCACGTAGGGGACGGCTGAGGCTTTACCCCAACTACTTGAACCCCCGTTTACAAAAACAAAATAGAATACAAACATCATTATAAATTATCAACAAAACACATACATATAAAATGCCTATATTGCTAAATCATATCATAGGAAGCCCTAGTGACCACCCGGCAGAAAGCGTCCAACACTCCCAAGCTGATCCAACAGACCTCATACACAAACAAGGAGTCTTGTCCAGGAAGAGTTTTCAAGAAAAAAGGTAGGTCATTGATCTAGCGAAGAAGAAGATAGTATAGCAGAGTGATAGGACAGAGCAGGAATGGGAAAGAGTAAATGAGGAAGACAGCGACAGTGGGAATTTAAAGCACTAAATTTCCATAAAGTGGGGATACTATTTATACTGAAACCCCCGGCACTCCAACGGGGGTACTGTTGCCGCAGTGAATCTGTCTTGCCTACAAAGGAAAGACAGGTTTTCAACTGGGGCTTTCACTTTTCCCTTTATAGGTTAGAACAATCTACAGTGGCAAGATTGCTCATGACTCCAAGGGGTAAAAGATGGTGTAAACTATCATAGTTGCTCCTTCGGAAGAGAGTACAAACCGAGGTCTACTCGTACGGACTTTATAGGTCACGACGCTCATGTCGTAGTCGGGTGAGTGCTGGTGTCAGAATTACCCCCAGCAAGTACTAGGTCGTGTCTCACTACCCCCCCATTCCCTCCTTACCCCCATCCATCCACTATCCCTCATCCCCCTTCTCCCAATGGTGATTTTTGATGATAACCACAAAGACTTTCTCCTCATTATCTATGTGGCGATGATGATGATGATGATGATGATGATGATGATGATGATGATGATGATGATGATGATGATGATGACTTTTCCATCGTTGTTGCTATGGCAATGATACGACGACGATGATGATAACGGCGACGAAGATGTTTTTTTTCCCCTCGTTGTCACTGTGGCCGTTATAAGTGCGTCGTTCTGTCGATATGGTGAAACACTTGTCATAAACATTACGCAGACAAACAGCCCGACCATGGAGAAGGACACAGAAAGGCGCTTGTCGTGGTTAATTAACGTCATAATGTGACGTCACACGTTGGCTCCTACACCTTCAGACCTGTGGCTAAATCAGGATGTCATCCCGTAGTCCAGGCCTTGTTGTTTTTGATTGAGACAGAAAATGAGAGATCGCAGTCGGTTTATCTGAACATGCAGTTTCGCGTTCACACTTTTTGAAAGTGTACTCGACTGTATAAGATGAGTCCAGTCCGGATTGAGAAAGCCAAGAGTATCTGAAGCGAGTTGTATATGAAGGGTTGCATGACAAAACGCACTATATCCAAATTTGTCAAGTTGAGATATTTGGCAGTTTTTAAAGGCAGGCCTTGTAGCAGATATTCCTTATTTGTACTTATACTAAAAAAATGAGAACATTAAAGCTTTCTTAAAAACACAAATCACCAAATCAATGTTTGATATCATATTTACTGGACCATTTTTTATATTGACTGTTTTGACAAAACGCATTATATCCAGCGAAAGGCTATTTCACAAAACGCACTATATCCGTTACCTAGCAAAAAAACTATTTAAAGTTGTCTCAATACTATTTAAAATTCACTGGATTCACAGCAGATCTCCAACGAAGAATACAAAGCATGGAGATGAGGTGCTACAGAAGACTTCTGGGCATTTCCTATACCCAACACATCACCAACGACGAAGTCCGACAGACCATCACACAAGCCATTGGACAACACGATGACCTGCTCACAGTGGTGAAGAAACGGAAACTCCGATGGTATGGCCACGTCACCAGATCATCAGGCCTTGCAAAGACTATTCTGCAAGGCACAGTGCAAGGAGGTAGAAGAAGATGGAGACCGAAAAAGAGGTGGGAGGACAACATTCGAGAATGGACTGGTTTGACACTGAGCGAAGCGATCAGGGCTGCTGAAGACAGAGAAAGATGGAGTATGCTGGTTAAACGATCATCTGTGGTGCCCCTACGACCTTCGGGTTACGGGACAGGATAGGATAGGATAGGATTGGAATAATTATGTAAAGTAAAGTGCTAAGATTATAAGTTTATAGACAATAATAACACAATGCTAACCATAATAGCTAAAGGTACTACACCTGACTATTAATCAATTATTTTCACCACTGATATTAATTTACTAAATATAATAATAGGCTATTGATATTAATGATAGGGATAATAATATTATTATTAACAAGACTTGAGCAATCAATATGAATAAGAATGCGAGTGGTCCTGATATGACTTTAATAGTTAACCGCACTTTTGTGTTAACAGAAACATTATCTGCAGTTAAAATAAACTCGGTCACACTTTATGTAGCGCATGTCCTACTCCCCTCCCCATCTTTGTCACATCGTATTGGTCGCCTCCCCGCCCTCTTTCCTAGCCTAGGTGTTACGCAATTTGTGAACAACCCGTAATAATGATGTTCAACAATCAAAAAGCTGATCTCGCCTTGTTTAAGGAATCATAAAACTTCTCTTGATTTAGAGCAAGGTCTGTGGGTGTCAGGTTTGCTGCCAAGCAGCCTTTGCACTCTGCATTGTCATTGTGTGAGTAGGCAATGGCTGGGATTTTGCCACCACTGAAATGACGTGCTCGCTTCACTATTTCTTTTTTGTGTGTAGTCTTATCCTTCCGTTTTCTCCTCCCTCCAATTGTCAAATTAACTTCTTCCAAACTGTCATCAAAGTTATCCATCATAAATTTTGACGGATGGCTCCGTTTTATTAAGATTATAAATCAAATGTGCTAAATAAATCGCTTTGTTTACACTTATCAACAAGACTGGGGGTGTGGCCGGATATAACACTTTCGGGCGATCTGATTGGCTGAACGGATATAGAGCGTTTTGTGAAAAAGAGGCCGTGGCTCATAGCGCGTTTTGTAAAGAACTGTCATGTTTCGCTGGCCGTTAGTAACGGTTATAGCGCGTTTTGTGAAGAAATATTTTTACAGGCAGTTGCAGCTATAGGAGCTGAGTGTGTCAAGGGATATAACTCTCGATTTTGTTACTTTTGGCGTATAGCGCGTTTTGTCATGCAACCCTTCATATTCAGACTCCCGGAAGCTGTATTCTTTTTTTTCCCTTCAAGTTTCATTTTTGACACGTATTGTCTCTTTTTATCGGGAAATTGTTAACTCTTAGGAGTCTTTAATACTCTGTCTGATTAAAATTATAGTTATATTCAGACCATTATGCTGCTTGTGTTAATGATGTTTTTAATTCTGCGTATGAGTCAGGTTATATGGAGCCTGTATTGTCAGCGTCTAAGGTTAATTAATGTCAAATACTCTGCGTGATGTCACGGAACACGCTGTATCAATACAGCATAACAACGAGGAATGTCGTAACTGTGCCATAAATCATGTAAACCCGTTCTTCCTTTCATTAAATGTTTGTTTATCTGCTGGCCTTGCAAATGTGGTTTCTGTACAGTTTATAATATAACCCAAACTTTGAGTACACAATGAACAAACCACCACCACCAGGATCATCGTCTTCGTCGTCGTCGTCGTCGTCATCATCATCATCATCATCATCATCATCATCATCATCATCATCATCATCATCATCATCATCATCATCATCACTATGAAGAGAGAATACACGTAAATGAATACAAAATAACTACAACGTCTAAGTTTGCCCTTGGTGAATGTAACAGGGCCATGCAAGTTGCCTTTCATGCTCAGTCGCACATCAAAGGATAGTATGCACTTATTTAGCTCAAAAGAATCATTGCCTGCTGTAGCAATTAATTACGCGTGTTGAGCTTGAAAACTTCGTTGTTGTTTTTTTTTGTTTGTTTGTTTGTTTTAAATTATGCACATACTTCTAGAGGTATAGAAAGTGTTTTCCTGAATAGTTTTAATTTTAAAAAAGAGCGTAATGTTGTATTTAATTGTCTGTTTTTACACAACTTTGTGATGATATTAAGCCGTCATTTCCATGTGGAACGTGTATTGTGTTAAAGCACCACACAGTTATTGATTTGTTGCACTTAAAATCTGAATGAAAGAAGTCTGATTTAATTTATACTATTTTCCGTATTTGGACACATTTGATATATCTTGGCCGTTTGCAGTGTTCAATTATCCGTGCTGCTGGGAAACTTAATAACCACACAAAACTTACGTACACGGTTTACCAGTGTTATACAGCGCTTACTCAACCTTCCACATGCTTATATTTCTATATTGTATGGAATTGTAAGGTGCGCATGAAAGCAGCAAGTTGGCGCCTTGGGCGCAATCAGTTAAATCCAGGTCTTGGCCATCGCCTTAAGCAGATGTTTACACTGGAAAAGCACTATGGAAAAACATATCAATAAGGCATCCAGCACAGCCCAAGTGTTGAAGAATCCCGCACAATTTACTGTAGTATGTTAAACACATTTGCGTAACAACATTGTTTTAGGGAATAATGTATATTACAACACATTGATAGTTATGTCACAGCAACCTTGCCACATTGATAGTTCTTTCACTGCAACCTTGCCACATTGATAGTTAGGTCACAGCAACCTTGCCACATTTGATAGTTATATCACAGCAACCTTGCCCAATTGATAGTTATGTCACAGCAACCTTGCCACATTGATAGTTATATCACAGCAACCTTGTCCAATTGATAGTTATGTCACAGCAACCTTGCCACATTGATAGTGACGTCACAGCAACCTTGCCACATTTGATAGTTATATCACAGCAACCTTGTCCAATTGATAGTTATGTCACAGCAACCTTGCCACATTGATAGTTACGTCACAGCAACCTTGCCACATTGATAGTTTTATCACAGCAACCTTGCCACATTGATAGTTACGTCACAGCAACCTTGCCACATTGATAGTTATATTACAGCAACCTTGCCACATTGATAATTACGTCGCAGCAACCTTGCCACATTGATAGTTACGTCGCAGCAACCTTGCCACATTGATAGTTATATCACAGCAACCTTGCCACATTGATAGTTACGTCGCAGCAAACTTGCCACATTGATAGTTATATCACAGCAACCTTGCCACATTTGATAGTTATGTCACAGCAACCTTGCCACACTTGATAGTTATATCACAGCAACCTTGCCACATTGATAGTTATATCACAGCAACCTTGCCACATTGATAGTTATATCACAGCAACCTTGCCACATTGATATTTATGTCACAGCAACCTTGCCACATTGATAGTTATATCACAGCAACCTTGCCACATTGATAGTTATGTCACAGCAACCTTGCCACATTGATAGTTATGTCACAGCAACCTTGCCACATTGATAGTTATGTCACAGCAACCTTGCCACATTGATAGTTATATCTGAGCAACCTTGCCACATTTGATAGTTATGTCACAGCAACCTTGCCACATTGATAGTTATATCAGAGCAACCTTGCCACATTGATAGTTATATCACAGCAACTTTGCCACATTGATATTTATGTCACAGCAACCTTGCCACATTGATATTTATATCACAGCAACCTTGCCACATTGATAGTTATGTTACAGCAACCTTGCCACATTGATAGTTATGTCACAGCAACCTTGCCACATTGATAGTTATGTCACAGCAACCTTGCCACATATTTACCTTCTATCACATTCCAACTTGTTTGGATTAGTCATCTTCCATTTGGCTATGAAGGATTGGGAGTGATGTGTCTGGGTTGGTCTGTTTCGTTGGGTGTGTGTGCGTTTTGTGAATGTGTGTGTGTGTGTGTGTGTGTGTGGGAAAGGGCGCGCTTGTGTATGCACGTGTTCGTGTGTGACTTTTGAAAATCGGCTTTTTGAATCAATGCTTTAATTTTGGGCCCAATGTAAGCGCTATGTCGACGACAGTATAGCTGGCGATGTTTAGCCACACTGTTCCAATTGTACTCTACTACATGATTGCCATTGATTGGAACTTTCAGTACCCGTCAGGCGTCCGTCTGTTTGTTAAGTGTAGCTTGCACAAACACTCACCTGCAGGCTGACAGCATTAGACACGATGCGTTTATTTATAAAACGGGTTGTCCGATCAATGCTGGTTGTCTCAGACGATGATAAATGTCGTGAGGTGAAAAATCAATAAAGTAGGCCTACTTAAACTTGAAGACTACTTCAGTACTTCCTACCAAGGGCAGGAGGTACAGGATCAGTCCATTCGCTACCCTCACATGGAAAGTAGCAAAATGTTGCAATCTGCCTTTCATTGAAATTTATGCAGTGAAATCTGTTCATTTTAAGTTCGCTAATATTCCAATATAACTTTTTTCAAACCCTCACCTCACATGGTCTCAGTTGTTCGTTTTCTTTTGTCGAACCAAAAAATAAATATCGGCAATATTAAAAACAAAAATCGGATATATTCGAAAACAGGTTATGTTCACAAATAGGATATACTCAGTTCGCTTTTTCTCTTTACCATCCCTCCTACCCCTTCCCCAGATTGCTGGGACCTTTATGATTTGTGTTGCACTTCGTTGTTACGCGGGAATCTATTGATATTATAGAGAATGGAAATAGCAACATTAGTGTGTGATGACAAGATAATTTTAAGTTCATACTCTGCTGTGACAAAATGTAGATTTTGTTCTTACATTTTCATAGAGAACTCGATATTGCGTATCTTTAGTGTAAATATTACAAATCGGGTATCTTCAGATAGCGAAATCGAGACAAGTAAGTCATGAAAAAACAGATTGAGAGAGAAAGAGAGAGAGACAGAGTCGATGTTCTGAACACTGGCGTCGCTGTAGCAGGATTGTATTATAATTATTGTAATCGCATAGCACAATGTTATGGTTTTTGTTGTTATTGGTTAGTGGACACTGTAATGTCAGAGTAGTTGATGATTGAAGGATAGGTCTTGTCACAGACCTGGTGCATTGTATGCTGACATTGGGTGGTGAAGTTGTATAGTGGACACTGTAATGTCAGAGTAGTTGATGATTAAAGGATAGGTCTTGTCACAGACCTGGTGCATTGTATGCTGACATTGGGTGGTGAAGTTGTATAGTGGACACTGTAATGTCAGAGTAGTTGATGATTGAAGGATAGGTCTTGTCACAGACCTGGCGCATTGTATGCTGACATTGGGTGGTGAAGTTGTATAGTGGACACTGTAATGTCAGAGTAGTTGATGATTGAAGGATAGGTCTTGTCACAGACCTGGTGCATTGTATGCTGACATTGGGTGGTGAAGTTGTATAGTGGACACTGTAATGTCAGAGTAGTTGATGATTGAAGGATCGGTCTTGTCACAGACCTGGCGCATGGTATGCTGACATTGGGTGGCACTGTAGTGTAGTGGTCAGCCACACGCTAACAATGTTTCATTGTAAGCAACGGCGGGGAAAGGTTATTACTTGGATGGGCGACCATGCTTGAAGGCAGCCACCAAACGGCAGAGAGAAGTCGCAGTCGAAACCTTTAATAGGATAATAGCATTATGTCCTATGGACCTGTCTTACAGCTAGTCCTTAATTTAAAAAAAATGTATCAGTACAACTTATGTTAAACTGATGAATAAAATTTGATACAACAACAAAATTAAAAAAAAAAAGTTAAACAAAATTCAGAACAAACACAATAATTAACATAAAATTGATTTCAAACTAACACAAACCTTAACAATGGTAAGAATTAAATAAATTACTAAGAATATACACGTACCGAAATACACATACTCCCTCCCTCCCCCCCCCTCTCTAATACCCTTCCCTACTCGCACTCCACCCATCACCACCACACACATACACATTGATATTATAGGGAATGCAGAGAGCTAGCGAGAGCTAGAGAAAGAGAGAAAGAGAGAGAGAGAGAGAGAGAGAGAGAGAGAGAGAGAGAGAGAGAGAGAGAGAGAGAGAGAGAGAGAGAGAGAGAGAGAGAGAGAGAGATTTAAAAACGCGCATGACACACCCAAGCCCCACCCAGCTGCCAATGGGTAGCTGGGTCTGTTTAGAACCGGGGAAAGTAAAGCAGGGAGAGCGGGAAGATAGGAACCGCCCTCATTAAGCTGGTTCAGGGAAAAGAGAGATCCCAAACAATTCCCACCCCCAACGACCGACAGGTTAGGGGGTCGCCTTTACCTTTTGAAGACATTTGTGCTGCGAACCAGACTTATATGAACGTACCGTTTAACTCGTTATGGGTGCCGGGGGTTCCTGTATATTAATAGTATCCCTTTGTTGAAATTTAGTGCTTTAAATTACCACCGTTTCTGTCATTTTCAATTGTTGTTTTTTTTTTTCGTTCCTAATCTGTTCTATCAATCTACTATCTTCTTCGCTAGACCAGTCACCTACCTTTTTTCTTTCTTGAAAACTCTCCCAAAAACTCCTCATTTGTGTATGAGGTCTGTTGGGTCAGCTTGGGGATATTGGACGCTTTCTGCCAAACGGTCACTAGGTCTTTCTATGGTATTATTTTTGGGCAATGACGGCATTTTATGTATATGTGTTTTGTTAATATTTTATAATAATGTTTATAATCTATTTAGTTTATGCAAACAGGGGTTCAATTTAGTGTACAGCCTCAGCGTCCTCTGCATGGGATGCCTTTATTGTAAAGTGACCGGATGGTAAAGTGCCTTCAGTGTTACCACTAGGGTTGTTTCAGCAGATTTTATACGTATCAGGGATGAGTCCTCTTTCAACCACGTTGTGGTCCTGATTCGGCTCTTTGCAGTCCGCTGGACCCTATAAACAATGACTAGCTAACTCTCGTTACTGTTGCTAGATTCCTTGATTTTCCCCCGTTGGGGTGCCGGGGGTTTCAGTATAAAAAGTATCCCCACTTTCTGGAAATTTAGTGCTTTAAATTCCCACTGTCGCTGTCTTTCTCATTTGCTCTTTCTCATTCCTGCTCTGTTCTATCAATCTGCTATACTATCTTCTTCTTCGCTATACCAGTCATCTACCTATTTTCTTGAAAACTCTTCCGGGACAAGACTCCTTATTTGTGTATGAGGTCTGTTGGATCACCTTGGGAATATTGGACGCTTTCTGCCAGGTGGTCACTAGGGCGTCCTATGATGTTATTATTTAGCAATGTAGGCAATTTATATGTATGTGTTTTGTTGATAATTTATAATGATGTTTGTATTCTATTTTGTTTTTTTAAACGGGGGTTCGATAAGTTGGAGTGAAGCCTCAGCCGTCCCCTGCGTGGGATGTCTTTATTGTAAAGTGACTGGCTGGTGGAGGGCATTCAGTTTTCCCACTATGGTTGTTTCAGCAGATCTTTTATGCGGATTGGGGGTTGTCAGGTCCTGATTTGGCTCGGAAGAGTCCGCTGGACCTAAAGCAACAATTATGTAATGTAATATTATTCCTTGATTTACATTGTTCGGATACATATTTAATCCTTATTATAAAGATGTATCAGATCCGTTGAATCCGTTGTTGTAGAGTACAGGGTGGGCCAATAAAATGTTACCACTTTTTAGTTGTACGTAAGTTTTTTACAATGAGAACGTTATCGAAAATTTTCTTCACAGAAATGTCACGGAAGCACCAAATTATTATATACCAAAGGTTTTTCATTTTTTACGCGTTCTGTACACTGTTTAATAATTGATGATATGCTCAATCCACGCTCCTCTTCTCTAGATTACAACTGCAACGTGCACATTAAAGTTTGTGATGATATTGCCACACATCTCAAGTGGGATTCTCCGAATTTCCTGACGGACCTTGGTCTTCATGGCCCAAAGGTCGGTGGGTTGTTGTAGAGCACCATCTCCTTCAAGTTCCCCGATAGGAAGTAGTCTGCGGGAGAAAGATAAGGGGAGCAGGCAGGTCATGAGTTGTCTGTGCGCCATGAGATAAGCCTATCTCCAGGAAAGAATTGTTTGAGAAAATCCAGTGAAAAAATTGATTACTGTATGTTTGGTATCAAATGATAATTTGGAAATTTTTATGAATAAAATTTTCGAAAACGTCATAAAAAAACAAAAAAAAACAACTTATTTAAGATAAAATAGTTGTAACATTTTATTGGCCAACCCTGTACCTTGTTGTTGCCTCTGTTACTTCAGTGCTGTGCGCAAGCAGCCACACATCATTTGAAGGTACTTTTGTACGGGTTATATTCCCTGTACCGACAAAAACGTATTACTGTGGTGAAAGCCGGTATCTGTTGTTCATAGTCATTTTGTGTTTTGTTTCCATTTAAGAAGGGTGTCGGATAGCGCAGTGGTTGGAGCACTCGCTACAGTGTCGCAAGGTAAGCACCGTCCAGTGCAGTTAGCACTTGGGTGGGTGACCGCAAACCGTGAAGCGACAAATAACAACGCCCCCAGTTGACTCAACTGTGGCTGAGTACCTACTCTCTTAAGGGTGGGGAAGTTTTTTTTTCAGCTAAGTTTTCTGAATTTAAACAATCTCTTACCTCTGTAGGCAGTATTGAAATCTCTCAGGATAAGGTCACTCATCTGTTTAAGTCTATTGATGTTAAAAAAGCCACTGGCCCTGATGGGATCTGTGGCAGGACTCTGCGTTATTGTGCTGATCAGCTTGGCATTGTCTTTCATCATCTTTTTCAGCTCTCAGTCAATTTAGGGCAAATTCCTACAGTGTGGAAATTTTCTAATGTTATCCCACTGCCCAAGAACATCAATCCCAAGCAGTCTAATGATTTCAGGCCAGTTGCTTTGACCTCCTTAGTTATGAAAACCCTGGAAAAAATTATTAAAAGTTGTATTCTGTCAGCCATTGAACCCAGCCTTGATCCTCTTCAGTTTGCCTATAGAGCAGGTAGGGGTGTGGAGGATGCCAAGCTGTTCATTTTGATTACTATATACAAACACCTGGAAAAACCAAAGGCACATGCTAGAATACTTTTTGCAGACTTTTTTTCTGCATTCAATACCATGCAACCTCATATTCTGATTCAAAGATTGATTGATGATTTTGAATTACCTCACCAGCTTGTACTGTGGATTTTGGAATTTTTGACTTTTAGAGAACAAAGAGTTTTTGTTAATGAATTGTACTCTGATAAAAAGGTTACATGTACAGGCTCCCCTCAAGGTTGTGTGTTGTCTCCCATTCTTTTCATCATGTACACTGACAGTTGTAGAAGTGGCTCTGATGGTAATTACATTGTAAAATACTCAGATGATTCGGCTTTGTTGTCCCTGTTGAGTGGTTCGGAGAATGGCCACGGTGATTCTTTGCCTACTTTTGTAGACTGGTGTGATGACAATTATTTGGAAATGAATGTTTCTAAGACCAAAGAACTTATTGTTGATTTCAGAAGAGACAGAGATGATGTTGCTGTAAGCACAATCCATGGTGAAAATATTGAAGTGGTAGAGACCTACAAATACCTTGGTACAATTTTTGATAATAACCTAAAATGGGATGCCAATACTGAAGCGATTGTCAAGCGGGGGCAGCAGAGAGTATACCTTCTCAGAAAACTCAACTCTTTTTCAGTAGACAAAAAAATACTTAGTCTGTTTTACCAGTCTTTCATTGAGAGTCTTTTGACTTTTTCATTCATATGCTGGTTTCCTAGTCTGTCGGTTAGAGATAGAAATAGTCTCTACAGCATTGTGAAAACGTGTTCCAAAATTACCGGCGATGAGCAAAGGAACCTATCTGCCTTCTGTAATCAGCAAATCGCAAGGAAAGCTAAACAGATTGTCAGTAAACCGGAACATATTTTGGCCGATGAGTTTGTACTTCTGCCGTCAAAACGTCGTTTTGCTCAACCCATTTCGAAAACTAAAAGATATTCAAACTCATTTGTACCCTCTGCTGTCCGCCTTCTCAACGCCTATACAATGTAATAAAAGTTTTTTTTTAATTTTTTTTAAAATATAATTTACTATTGATTTTATTGATTATGTGTCTTTATAGACAATAGATATAAGCTGCTGTGTGAGTGGGTGAGTGTGGGTATAATTCCAGAGAGAGCGAGATTTTTGCTGGTAGAAATTATTATCTGTGATATTTGTTTTATAGGTTATATTTTATTTTATAGTTTATTTATGCATTTAACAGCACATGTATTTATTGTTTGGGAGTATTCTCCGTGTGTATGAAGGTCATTTTTAATTTTTATTCTAATTCTTATTGGTTATTTCTGCGCCAACGCTGCCTTTGTAATCATATTGCCCAGCTTGAGAGGAATGAAGTTGTGTGGCATTGTTTTGTGCTGTATTGTGTTGTGTTGTATTGTGTTGTATTGTATGGTATTGGATTGTATTGCTGGGATGTACATCTTGTACTGTAGCTTTCTGCGGAGAAACTTGTGATATATCGGGGCAGTTTATCTTTTATGACTTTTTATGACATTCACCTCTACTTTATTGTATGTATTTAACTGTATGTTTTGTTATCTATTTGTTTTATTTATTATATTGTGATTGGACTATTTCTCATGTGTATGTAATAATATTTTTAATTCTTTCTGGTAATTGTGCTGATGCTGCCATTGTAATTGCTCAGTTTGAGATGAATAAAGTTGTATTGTATTGTATTGTATTGTATTGTATTGTATTGTATTGTATTGTATTGTATAGTTAAAGCAGCGAGGGAGAGAGATGGGCATCACCCTCATTACGCTGGCCCAAGATAAGTGTGATCTCCAACATCACGCTCCCCTACGGCCACAAGGCTATGGGACTACCTTTACCTTTTTTAACCTTCCATTTAAGACAGTTGAGCCTCATGTTGACAGCGAAGTAGAAGCTTACGTACAGTTGTATGTAACAGGTAGACAAAATTAACAAGGGAAAGGATTTAAAAACCACCCAGCAATTCAAATCTTTGGTATGAACGAACATTGAAGTTTAACATCCATTGGCGATATGGCGGACGGGTATAAACCATCCCAGAGAGGAAGAGGTAGAGACCTAAATCAACACTGAACCACCCGAGCAATCGTACTGCTAAGAGAGACAGTAAAAACCACTTGGATGGGGTTGACTTGGGTGTATAAATTTTCGTTTGCAGAGGGTTGGTGAATGACTTTGTGTCAAGCCCAACAGTTAGGAAAATTACAGGAAGTGTTATAGACAAGTATTTATTGTTTGGCTTTGGGGTCTTTTTTACTGTATAAGAAAGACAGGTTCCAGGGGACAAACCTGGAACCTGAACAATAGCAGACCGCTGAAGAAAAAGAACACATCACAAGACAGCATAGTCTGGTAATTTTTCTTTGTCTGTTTGGTTTTCTACGTTTGACACTCTTTACAGCACTTCCATCTTTCTTAATGTGGAGCGAAGAAGATATGAGCGGGGTAATGAGTGTGGAACCTACCTGAGGCTGTATCGCCCTGCCTGAGGAAACGCAGAGGTAGGCAGACGATACTGTTTTGGTTAAACTGTGTACCTCGCTTC
>CM072514.1:3593365-3645865 GCA_036898135.1 Oncomelania hupensis | reverse complement strand
GCTATTGGTCGCCCAGGATTGTGTTATATGTCATTGCTATTGGTCGCCCAGGACTGTGTTATATGTCATTGCTATTGGTCGCCCAGGATTGTGTTATATGTCATTGCTATTGGTCGCCCAGGACTGTGTTATATGTCATTGCTATTGGTCGCCCAGGACTGTGTTATATGTTATTGCTATTGGTCGCCCAGGACTGTGTTATATGTCATTGCTATTGGTCGCCCAGGACTGTAATAATAATAATAATAATAATAATAATAATACAGGATGCTATACGCGCCTTACCCCAAATCATTCAGGCTCAAAGCGCGGCGACCTATACCAACATACACGCTCACTGCGCTGTGCTCAGTTCCAGTGCCTTGAGCAGTTCTGGAGCTGGAAAAGCGCTAAAAACTATTAAAGATGATAAAGTAAATATTGTAATTTTCTGTTGGAATCAGTGAAGTTCATCTTTCTATATGTGTTTACATTCTTGTCCATCTAGCTGTTTGAAAATGACACATTTTCATGTCAGAATAGACCGAATTTATACGGATTTGATACTAATCTGTTTCTGTTTGTGAATCGTCTCCCTTGGATGGTAACCTGATACATTCTTGGCAGTGATTTGCTTCCACAATGACGAATTCCTTCCTGCGTAGTCGCCATTGATCACGTCAATAAAAAGAAGGTACATGGCTTCACATCTATACAGCGCAGTGACATAGGTTAGGGCCAGAATCAATGCGCTTTTATAATGACGTTCCGTTCGCCAATAACAATAGAAGTTAACACTGACTCAACGCGGAAACCAGTTGAGCAATACTACAGTGTGCCACAGCAACCAACTCGAATGAAACATTGTAGTTATAAGGCTGACCGAGTTGTGTCGGCGCTTGACGAGTTGGACCTCTAGGTTGCACGACAATTTGACTTATACAAGAACTCTCTAGTTCTAACTACGGAGGTCAGTGTTTACGTGTACTAGTTCTGTTCTTTTCTAAATATAGTTAGCGATTTATTCTGTTGAACCAACTGCAGTGAAATGTTCTAGTTCTCTGATATTTTAAATATAGTTAGCGACGTATTCTCTTTGAACCAAATGCAATGAAACATTCAAGTTGTCGTATATTTTAAATATAGTTAGTGTCGCGAAAATACGCGTCTCTTCTGCCAGTTTTCCTGACAGCAACGGTACATCGTTTGTTTTATTTTTTCGTATTGTTCAAATGACATATTGTGGGTGCCTTTGGATGAAATGCTCAAGACTCTATGTTTTGACGTCGGTGTATACGTCATAGACCGATTGCGTCAGAGCAGAGCACGGAGACATTTTGTCAACAACACCGTTCACGGGCCAACAATCGAAGAAGACTCCTAGATGCGGCATTAACTGTGCAAGGCACACCAGTTGAAGGAAGCCAAGAGGGATACTGAGAAGTACCTGAGGATACTGAATGAATCAGCTTTGGGTGGAAAAGGTCCACCAACTTTCAACTGGTTCAACTATCCAAGGTCGTCAATCTACTGGGCGTTACCCGTATCAGGAGCCATCTTGACCGTCACGAACCGTTGGGTTCTTTCTTCATGCGCCATCGTGGGCGCAAGTCAGTGCAGGCCGGAAGAAGTGGTGCAGGCCAGAAGAATTGATGCAGGCCGGAAGAATCGGTGCAGGCCGGAAGAAACAAGTGCAGACTGAGAGTTGTATAGAAGTCGCCGGGTGACAACTTCAAGATATCCAGAACATCATGGAAAAGCCAGCGACAATGAAGTAACAATATAAAGAAAGACAGCGACACTCCGCGACTGCAAGACAATTTGTGTATATTCTCCAGTCTCGATACTGCAGATAAGTGATTTATCTTATTACAATTTGAACAACAGCTGGAACATCTCTGTCCAAGTACTATACCATCGTATTTGACTATATCATTCTCAGCCCATATCATTCTCAATCATTCATAATTTCATATTTGAGTGAAGAATTTGATTTATATCACTATCATATTCTGAGTGTACACGTCTATGGTGCAAATGCGCGCGTGTTTCTTATCTTTGATGCTATAACTCTATCCTGAATTGCACACACCACCTATTTTATAAAGAATTCGGAGGCAACCACGGCAGGTGGTGCAGCACCCCCTGAAATCACTGCGTATTTCGGGCAAGGGCTGCACAAGGATCCTCCCGTGCGTTGACATACTGGGGGCATCGTTTCCGGGATAGGTGCGTGTGTCGGTTGAGGATACGGTATCAGAACCGAGAATAAGCATCAAGGATTTGACCACGACGTGTGTCTTCAAAATTTAATGCGGGCGGTTGGAGGGAGCCACTATTACAACTGGGTGGACACACCTTCTGCCACAGTGTAACATCCACTTTTATCGGACGATCTAGCAATAAGACCAAACATGCATTAGCCATAATTTTAGTTTTATTTCGAGCCTGTACAATGTTCGTTTCTTTGGGAAAATACACACAGTAGTAGGTGAGTAACTAGAAGATCTAAGCTTTCCGCAAGGGTTACAGCGGTAAGTCACGTGAGAAGAGGTACGAGGTTACCATCACGATATATGATCTAACACTAGTTACGAGAATCAAACTATACTCGTATTCACATACGTATAGACGTTTTCACCTCTAAAGACAGTGCAGTTAGCAGTTTATTTGAAAGCAACTTGCGTTTGAGATCGTTATAGGTAGATAACATGCTCATGATAACGCATGTATGGTAAAGCTATCTGGCACTTGAAAGTAGTTTATTTTCCAAACGAACATCGACCAAGTGTCGAAAGCAGTTCATGTGATTGTTGAATCACAACCAGATATTCAAGTAATAATTGTATTACAGCAGGTACCCAATAATTATCACAATGTCGCAAGAACGCGTTAGAACGCGTCAGGGAACGTCACGAACGAACGACCAAGAGGAGATACCAGACTGGAAGGTTCGCATGGAACAGTGGAAAAGCGAGGGGGAGATGTTAGGCCTAACAGGTAAGGACCTTTTAGATTATGTCTCACGGAGTAGGAAAGAAGAAAAAGAAGACGCTGAGCGCCGACGGAAAGAAGAAGAGGAGAAAGAAGAGCGCCGTAAGAAAGAAGAAAAGGAAGACGCCGAGCGCCGACGAAAAGAAGAAGAGGAGAAAGAAGAGCGCCGGAGGAAAGAAGAAGAGGAGAAAGAAGAGCGCCGGAGGAAAGAAGAAGAGGAGAAAGAAGAGCGCCGGAGGAAAGAAGAAGAGGAGAAAGAAGAGCGCCGGAGGAAAGAAGAAGAGGAGAAAGAAGAGCGCCGGAGGAAAAAAGAAGATGAGAAAGAAGAGCGCCGTAGGAAAGATGAAGAAGAGAGAGAGGAGCGGGAAAGAGAATTTCGCTTACGGGAGCGAGAACAAGAACAGGTCGCGGAAAATCAGAAAGCAGAACGGGAGCTTACAATCAGGTTGAAGGAGCTTGAGCTAGAAATGCACCGAGAACTTCAATCGACGGCTTCCGCATCCAGGATAAGTAATAACTCTGTAAACGGAAGTAGGATAAAAATCAAACTGCCGTTTTACGAGGACAACGACGACCTCGAAACATACCTGAAACAATTTGAGCGAGTAATGAAGGCGGAGAACTGTCAGCAAGAAGACTGGGGAGTTAGGCTAATAGCTCTATTAAAAGGGAAGGCCAGAGAAATCATGACTCAGCTCAGTGATGCCGACGTGTTCGACTACGACACTCTAAAAGAAGAGTTGCTCAAGAGGTTTCAGTTAACCACAGAAGAATACCGCAAGAGATTGAAAGACGCAAGACAGACGTCGACTGAAATGGCCAAGGAATTCATGTTCCGAATCAGGTTGTATAGGAAGCGGTGGTTCGAACTGTCGAAGAGATCATCAACAGTCAAGGACTGGGAAGACTTGATAGACATGGCACATTTCATCGAAGGCTTACCAGCTGACAAAGCCCGATTTGTCAAGGAACACAAGCCGAGCACTGGCGACGAAGCAGTAGAGGCTGCATCATTATTCGAATCAATCAGGATGTCTGAGACTCCGCGAGTCAGATTCGAAGAGCGCCATCGATCGCTTAGAAGGGACCACCAGCAAGAGGCGAAAAGACACAGATCGCCCAGTGTAGAGTCGCGCGACAGCCGCAGTCCAAGCCCTGGAGAACATAATAATGGAAATTCAAGCACATTTAGGGCATCGAGTCAGCGCAGCCGAAGCGGTACCATAGAATGTTATCGTTGCAGCGGACCACACAAGGCATCAGACTGTCCAACAAGGTCGCAGTCACCAAGGCCACAATCGCCAAGCCGTCACATACAAGCGCACAGCGTCAAGACTCTAACAGCTTCCAATGCCGCTTGTGCAATACAGACGGGATCGCAATTGTGCGAGAAATGCAGCAGTATTCCGTTTAAACCGGAATGTACCCTCATCGTCGAAGGGACATTAACGGAGGGAATACGTGACACCGGAGCCACTATGACAGTGGTGAAGGCAAACCTGATCCCTGCAGAGAAGTACACTGGGGAGAAAACGAAAATCAAACTCGCTAAAGCAGACCAAGAAATAGAGGTGCCTTTAGCGAAAGTACACTTGGACACACCTTTCTTTATTGGGGAGACTGAAGTGCTTGTTTTGGAGGACACATTGTACCCAGTATTGATTGGAAACTCCACAACTTTGAGAAAGAATGACAACGAAACGATTCCCGTTTATGCAACCAGAGACATTTGTTGCAACGTAGAGACCCGGTGCAGTTCAAGAGGGAAAGCAAACCGAGAGCTCTTGATAGAGGGAAACACTATCGGAGGAGTTACCAGTGCCGAGTTAAGGAAAGCCCAGCAAGAGGACGAGACCCTTAACAGTGCGAAGGAAGCAGCCAAAGCACCAAGACCCATCCGTAGAGACAACAAAAGAACATGTAAATATCTTTGGAAGGACGGCATCCTTTATCGAGAGTTTGTTTCGACAGAAGGAACCAAGAAGCAGATCGTGGTACCCAAAAAGTACAGAAACGGTATCATGAAGCTGGCACATGACATGCCAATGAGCGGCCATTTGGGCAACAAGAAAACACGCGACCGCATATGGGCGAATTTCTATTGGCCAGGAATCATCGGAGATGTACAAAGATATTGCGCATCATGTGATGCATGCCAAAGAACAGCGCCAAAAGGAACTACCAGGAAACTTCCCATGGGACGCGTGCCACTAGTGGGAGTACCATTCGAAAAGGTAGCCATTGACTTGATCGGACCGTTCACCACGCCATCAGATAGGAAACATCGTTACGTGCTGACGATGGTGGACTATGCAACACGTTACCCAGAGGCAACCCCTTTGAAAACTTGCAAGGCACCCGAAGTTGCCGAAGCCCTATGGACGATGTGGACCAGAGTAGGAGTGCCAAAAGAAATAATAACAGATCAAGGGTCACAGTTCACTGGAGAAGTGATGAAAGATCTACAACGATTGTTGAGTGTCAAGGGGATAACAACGACACCTTACCACGCTCAAGCAAACGGGTTGGTTGAAAGATTCAACGGCACACTGAAGCAGATGATCAGAAAAATGTGTCTGGAACAGCCTACAGAATGGGACAGACTAATACCTGCCTTGTTGTTTGCATACAGGGAGGTTCCACAGGAGTCTACGTCATTCTCACCGTTTGAATTACTGTACGGGAGAACAGTAAGGGGACCACTACAAATACTCAAAGAGCTGTGGGTGAACACGAATATAGCGCCTGAGACCCGAACAGCCGCGCAATACGTAACTGATTTGAGAAACAGGATCGAGGAAACATGCGCTATTGCCAGAAAACACCTGGAAACGGCGACAGCACGACACGCGCGCCAATTCAACAAAAAGGCCAAGATGAGAGAATTGAGAAAAGGAACAAGAGTTCTGCTACTACTTCCAGAGAAGAACAACAAGCTGGAATTGACTTGGAAGGGACCTTTCACAATACAGGAGAAAGTGAACCAATACACCTACAAGGTGGAGATCAACGGTAAGTTGAAAACGTACCACGCAAATCTCCTGAAGGAATATGTGGAAAGAGAACCAGAACCCGCAGTAGCAGTGGTGATGCTTGAAGACGAAATCAGCATCGACGAGAAAGATGAGTCATTGCAAGAGTACGTAAATGCTCTACCATCCATCCCTTTGGGTCGCACTGAGACTCATCAGGATGTTCTCATCAACCCTGAGTTGGAGGCATCTCAGAAAGCTGAGATCGTGGAAATATGCCAAAACCACGAAACAGTGTTAAGCGATCTACCAGGCAAAACGGTTTTGGAGAAATGCCATTTGCGTACTCGCTCTGAAAAACCAGTGCACGTGAAACAATATCCATTACCCCACGCAGCGAGAGACACCGTCCAAAAGGAGGTGCAGGAGATGATCAAACTCGGAGTGATAGAACCAAGCATATCAGCGTACAGCGCACCCATTGTACTGGTGAAAAAGAAAGATGGTTCAATTCGATTCTGTATCGATTACCGGAAACTAAACAACGAAATCGAATTCGACAGTGAACCCATGCCAGACGTCGATCAGCTTTTTGCGAAACTCAGCAACGCAAAATATTTTTCGAAACTCGACCTATCTAAAGGATACTGGCAAATTCCAGTCGATGAAAAGGATCGTCACAAGACAGCATTCTCGACACCATACGGTCAATACCAATGGACCACCATGCCATTTGGATTGAAAACAGCAGGGGCAATTTTCACCCGCATGATGAGGAAACTACTACAACCCATGGGCAGAGACGATGTCGACAACTTCATTGACGACATACTAGTCGCATCCGAAACATGGGAGGAGCACTTAGAAGCTCTAGAACAAGTGCTGACAAGACTAGAGCACGCTGGACTCACAGCCAAACCTTCAAAATGCCACCTTGGGTTCCAGGAACTGTCATACCTGGGACATCAAATAGGGAAAGGGAAGATTCAACCAGAGGACGACAAAATAGGGAAACTGGCAAAAGCAGAAAGACCTACTACAAAGAAAGAAGTACGAGCTTTCCTAGGACTAGCCGGTTACTATAGGAAGTTTGTTCCAAACTTTGCCGAAATCGCTAGCCCACTCACAGATATGACCAAAGCCAAGCAGCCAGACCGAGTGCAGTGGAACGAAACAGCTGAAAAGGCTTTTTCCACATTAAAGAGTCATCTGTGCAGCAAACCCATCATGAGGTTACCCGACAAGGAAAAGGAGTTTGTGCTACGCACAGACGCATCTGACAAAGCCATAGGAGCAATCCTATTGCAGGATCACGGAGAGGGACCACAACCTGTGGCTTACGCTAGCAGGAAACTGAAGAACGCGGAAAGAAACTATGCCACAGTTGAGAAGGAATGCCTAGCATCCGTCTGGGCCATCAAGAAGTTTGAACCATACTTATATGGGAAGCAATTCATACTTGAGACGGACCATCAACCACTCCAATACTTGGAGAAGTCAAAAACAGAAAACGGCCGACTGATGAGATGGGCTCTTGCTCTCCAACAATATGACTACAAAGTGAGAATCATCAAAGGGAAAGACAACGTGGGTGCTGACTACTTGAGCCGCTCTTTCACGAACGAGAATTAGCTAAAAACTAGAGTTTTTAGTTTCAGAAGGGACCTATGTCGCGAAAATACGCGTCTCTTCTGCCAGTTTTCCTGACAGCAACGGTACATCGTTTGTTTTATTTTTTCGTATTGTTCAAATGACATATTGTGGGTGCCTTTGGATGAAATGCTCAAGACTCTATGTTTTGACGTCGGTGTATACGTCATAGACCGATTGCGTCAGAGCAGAGCACGGAGACATTTTGTCAACAACACCGTTCACGGGCCAACAATCGAAGAAGACTCCTAGATGCGGCATTAACTGTGCAAGGCACACCAGTTGAAGGAAGCCAAGAGGGATACTGAGAAGTACCTGAGGATACTGAATGAATCAGCTTTGGGTGGAAAAGGTCCACCAACTTTCAACTGGTTCAACTATCCAAGGTCGTCAATCTACTGGGCGTTACCCGTATCAGGAGCCATCTTGACCGTCACGAACCGTTGGGTTCTTTCTTCATGCGCCATCGTGGGCGCAAGTCAGTGCAGGCCGGAAGAAGTGGTGCAGGCCAGAAGAATTGATGCAGGCCGGAAGAATCGGTGCAGGCCGGAAGAAACAAGTGCAGACTGAGAGTTGTATAGAAGTCGCCGGGTGACAACTTCAAGATATCCAGAACATCATGGAAAAGCCAGCGACAATGAAGTAACAATATAAAGAAAGACAGCGACACTCCGCGACTGCAAGACAATTTGTGTATATTCTCCAGTCTCGATACTGCAGATAAGTGATTTATCTTATTACAATTTGAACAACAGCTGGAACATCTCTGTCCAAGTACTATACCATCGTATTTGACTATATCATTCTCAGCCCATATCATTCTCAATCATTCATAATTTCATATTTGAGTGAAGAATTTGATTTATATCACTATCATATTCTGAGTGTACACGTCTATGGTGCAAATGCGCGCGTGTTTCTTATCTTTGATGCTATAACTCTATCCTGAATTGCACACACCACCTATTTTATAAAGAATTCGGAGGCAACCACGGCAGGTGGTGCAGCACCCCCTGAAATCACTGCGTATTTCGGGCAAGGGCTGCACAAGGATCCTCCCGTGCGTTGACAGTTAGAACCTTATTCTCTATGAACAACTGCAGGGAAATATTTAGGAACCGTTATATTCCAAATATAAATAGCAACTTATTGTCTATGAACATCTGCAGTGAAATATTCAGGTTCTTATATTCTAAATATAGTTAGCACCGTATTCTATATGAATAACTGCAGGGAAATACTTACATGTAGGTTGACTTATATTCTAAATATAAATAGCAAATTATTGTTTATGAACAATTGCAGTAAGATATTCTAGTTCCCTTATATTTTAAATATAATGTAGTTAGCAACTTATTCTCTTTGGACCAACTGCAGTGAAGTAAAAATGTAGTTAGCTACTTATTGTCTTTATCAGAAGTTAGATCTCAGTGCTTTCCTAATTCGGTTGGAAACCAACTAAAAACAACTTGTGGATCTTCCTTCCGTTTGAAAATGTTCTTTCTAAAGATATGAGCCGAGAGTTTTATTTTTCTCACGCTGTTGAAAATCCCTTCGGCTGGTTTGAAAAAAAACCTCGAATGGGACTGTCTAGTTGGCACACTGAAAAGTTGAGAACACATTGAAATGGTCACAAGTAGCAGTGGCGGAATTTCACGACATTAAATTATTATCAGTTTAAAAAACAAACACAAAACACACACACACAACACACACACACACACACACACACACACACACACACACACACACGCACACCAACACCACCAACAACAACAACAAAACAACACAAGTGTAGTTAGAAATATTTTCTATCGTTCTGGAAGATTGCATTGAAGATGTTTTGGAAAGTAGGGCAATTTCCACTGATCAGGCGACCTTGACGCTAGCTGAGTGTCGGAGGTCTATCAAGCACAGGCTGTGTGTAGGTGTGTTATCAACAGCCTCTGACACTGAGATTGGGGTCAGCATGGCTTTGTGCACTGTATACATTAATGGCAATGACATGTATTCCATCCCTTGATACAGTATAAACTAGTGGCCATGACATGTGTTCCATCTCTTGATACAGTATAAACTAGTGGCCATGACATGTATTCCATCCCTTGATACAGTATAAACTAGTGGCAATGACATGTATTCCATCTCTTGATACAGTATAAACTAGTGGCCATGACATGTATTCCATCTCTTGATACAGTATAAACTAGTGGCCATGACATGTATTCCATCCCTTGATACAGTATAAAGTGGCCATGACATGTATTCCATCTCTTGATACAGTATAAACTAGTGGCAATGACATGTATTCCATCCCTTGATACAGTATAAACAAGTGGCCATGACATGTATTCCATCTCTTGATACAGTATAAACTAGTGGCCATGACATGTATTCCATCTCTTGATACAGTATAAACTAGTGGCAATGACATGTATTCCATCCCTTGATACAGTAAGGATTTCTGTGATTAAAACCTTACATTTTTAGTTTAATGTTTAATTATTGAATTTTTTTGGTAAAAACCGTGCATTGGGGTTCTCTGTGTGTCTGGAGATGTGTGTGTGTGTATGTGTGTGTGTGTGTGTGTGTGTGTGTGCGTGAGTTTGTGTGGGTGGGTGGGTGTTAATTTTTTACAGTCCTATCCGGTGGCTTAGCAGGTGATGATCGTGTCTGTGATTATGCAGGGCTCGACACATCCGACTGTCCGGGACAGGTAGAACAGGCTGTGATGCAACCTGTCCGGCGGGACAGGGATTTTTCAGATGCCAAGTCAGCACCAAGCTGATGTTTATCAGGCTGGAGGAACCAACAGTGGAAGAGTATGACGCTGGCAGGGCACTGGACAGATGGTGGCCGAGGTGGCTATAGATGGACTGTGCCCTCAACAGAGCACGGACTGGCTGCTAACCTTTAGGTTCCACTTGTTTTTGTTTACTTTATGTGACTTCGCCAAGCAAAAGTGTTTGACTGTGCAATGTGCTGCAATACAAAAATGCAATTGGCTTGAATATTTAACTTTTCGTGTTTATTCATCAAAATGGTAAGGAAAGCTCGGACAGGCTGGAAACGTTATGTAATGTTTTACAAAACAAAAAAGGTTGCTGTCGAGCCCTGTTATGTCTGTGGCAATGGTGTGTATTGTGCATGGGTTGTGTGTGTTGCACGCCTGTGGTTGGTAAGTGTGCGTGATGGAATTGGCTTGTAGTACGCATGCGGGAGTACACAGCAAGAAAGTATAGGTGTCGGGTGCTGGTGTGCCTGTGGATAGTTTTATTTATTTTATTTATTTAATCGTTCTTATATAGCGCTTGTGGTTTTATTATATTTTATGTTTTGCACTATTGATTCATTTGTTGTGTGTTCGCGTCAGTCTTTTAAACATGTTCTACATTTTACACCATGTTTGTGCAGCCTAAAGTCGAATTTTTATGTAAATTTCATTGACGAGTAAAGTCTCAGGCTGAGTCTCAGTCAGTCTTAGTCTCAGTGGTTTCTTCAATGGAAACAGCCCACCTCTACGTAACATTTTGTGTATCCCTAGCATGAAATGAGCAAACAGAAAGATGTGTAGAGTGAAACAGGCACGGAGCCGGCAGGCAATAACTTAGAGACCTACAATCAGGCTGGACAGTTTGCTTCTTAGTCTTTACACGTCGCTGTCGTTAGACAGGGGTTGCCTTCACAACACTAAACAGGGGCCAAGTGAAAGAGTGTTAGACCGGAGATACACCTGTCAGGGTTTCACCCTGATGTAGCCAGCGCCACGGAGTGGGATGGAAACAAGCGTCAAGGAACATAACTGCTGCTGAGTCGACATTTGGACGGGAGATAACCCTGTCAAAGAGAACCTTTGATCCAGCGCCCACCGCGAGGGATGACTGCGGCAAAGTTCCTCCATCCCCCACCATTCTCCCTCTTTGTCCCAACAAATCCTACTCTTCTCTTCCCCCCCCCCCCCCCCACCGTTTCCTGTGCGCCCTAAGCATACTGCCAGCATGGATAAGCTGCGCCTTACAAGCAGACATCATCATCAACATCATCATCATCATCATCATCATCATCATCATCATCATCATCATCATCATCATCATCATCATCATCATCATCATCATCATTATCAACATTTGCTTAGCAGGACTATGTGACTTGATGGGCATTGGTGCAAAAAAAAAAAAAACTTGGACTACAAAAGCCTTTCTTGTCTCCGTGCCTTGAACCCTGTCACTGCATGGCGTGTCATCTTCACGCTGACCTCAGCGACCCTCGCACCCGCCCAACTCCTTTTATAATACAAAGGGCATCCGGAGTTGCTGTGTCAGCGGACAGTTGAGCGTCTAATTCACCTGCTACCAGTAAGGCCTATGCCTCACACGTTAATTGGCTAATCACAGATGGCACGGTTGCTCCCAGGTTTGTTTAAGCACGGACAGTTGTTCCAGCAGGATTAGCTAGCGCTGTGGATCTCGCTCCAGTTCGGGGACATTGTATCCCCCGCGTAATCTATACCGCTTTATCACTTTAGAGTTGGCTGCTTCATTTTTCAAGAAGAGCAAGAAGAACTGGAATTTTAAGGTTGCTCATTGGATCCAGAGCCATTAATATTACTCGTACGTTCGTATCAGAACAAGCCAACATAGGTACCGCTCAGTAAAGATGTTGGCATTTACCAAAGCAGAATACCACCAATCATAATCACAACGATTACAGTGCAGCTGTGCAGAAATAGAATTCAAGATTACGTAACACATAAAACGAACATTTCAGGCTGGAAAACAAAAACATAACAACCACAAACTGGAAGAACCTCTTTCGGGCTGCTTCTGGCGGACATTTGGGGCCAAGTTTGAACCCTTTCCCCTTGCATTGGCTTCGTGATTTCAACAATAGGAAGGAAAGAATTGCTTTCACTCCTCAGTTTGCTGTAATGCTTTTTGCCTGTGCTTGCAGATTTCACAGGAATGGCCGTTGCCTTCCCGCGCACGCCAGACAGACAAACAATCAGACATACAATCAGTCAAAATTATAACATCTTTTGGAAAGTTATTTTTCTAGAAAAGGAAAAGGCACCTAGGCTGTTCTCGGCAAATTAATATTTAAAAAAAGTAAAGTTGTGAGTTAGAAATGTTAGAAAATATGTCAAGAAGACGAAGTTGCTTAACTTTTTTTTTCTTTCTTTCAGGACGCTTTTAGAACATATTAAAGAAATCACAATGTAAACTCTAATTGTGAACAGGAGAGGTCAACGTTGATGTCATTTTAGGCTTTCGCAACTTTGCAACATGGAAAATGAACACTATAGAACTTTGGACAATATTATTGAGCAGAACTGAAGTTGTATTACCACTTTTGGTTTAAACTTTCGTTATTGATTCGATATTAGTTGTCTTTTGTGTGTAAGTGGATTACTTCTTTTCTGCCAGAGCGAAGTACAGAGTGCCGCAGCAATGCTCGACTTTTTCCCCCGTGGATGCCGTGCATGCAGTTGTTTTACTTTCGTTGTCTTGACGCTAGGATGTCGCAAGACGTGATTGTTGCGCCTGACGCTTTGCGATCTAGTTTGAAGAACTAGCTAATATGAAGCTGGATACAATAGAATGAAGTTACATGTAAACAACAAGGCAGGGCTCTCCGTCGCGTTCGAAGCGCTGACCAAACAAAAGAGCTTAAAATGCCACCATCTAATCCAAGTTATTTCTGGAGATAGTTGCTTTAGGTGTATAAAGTACTGCTTACTTACCTAGCAAGAAAGGAGTTTGCCAGAGTTTTCACCTAGCTTGCGTTCGCAAAGAAGTAGCCTGGACAACGACTGTCAGCATTAAGCGAGCCAATAAGATGTCTAAAATCCGCTTTTACAAATCTGGCTGGCTGACTGTGCAAAAGTCTTGAGTTCATTAATTGTGCATGCAACGAACGGCAGCCATGTATGCAGACCAATACTACAATAGCACGCGGAATACGATAACTTATACATAAGGGACCTAAATATGTCTTGCCTTCAAAAGTTAACACACGAAACACTTTTATAATGAATTTTGATTGGTCATGAGAATACTGTCCTGATTGGCTAAACCTCTCCTAAACCTGTGTTTAAAACTGCCCTTAGAGTTATGTGGTGGGTTATATAATTGGTCACTAAACCCACTTTTCACCGTTTTCACATCGTCGTCGTCATTGCCTGTCATTGCTCATCATGATCGTGTGCCATCAATTTTGCATGGTTGCCAGATTTCTACAGTTAATTTTTGTCCATTTGTGTTGGCAGTATATTTTCTCCATTGACAATGGATTTCCCACACCACACTATGAATAACCTTCCCAGCCAACAGACTTCTTGTAAATGCTTCCGCCATTTTTCATGCCGCCTGCTTCCGCTTTCGCCATTGATCTGGGTCAGCCTCGGTCTTTTTTAGATGTTTTTTTTAAACATCGTTCTTTATTTCTCCAACTGCTTGGTTTTTTCTAACATTTCCCCAGTCCTTTCGTTTTCATCTATCTCCATGTTCCACTGTCTTCTCTATGTCTCTCCGTCTTTGTCTTTGTCTCTATCTCTCTATGTCTCTGTCTTTCTATCTCTTTCTCTGTCTATCTGTCTCTCCCTCTCTATCTTTCCCTCTCACACATAGCTTTGTCTATCCGCCTGAGTCTCTCTGCCCACAAAAGTGTTTCCTTGGTGATACGACTCACTCCCCTCTCCACCACAAAAATTTCCTCTACGTGAATGTGGGTAAATTGAAAATGAAAGGCGGTTGTCACGTGTTGGCTGTCACAGGACTGCCCGTGGCGTGACGTGGGCAGGGTGGAGTCAATGTGCAGCAGCAGGATCTTAATTGCGAAATGTGTTTCACTCGCTCCTTTAGACCTTAACTGCGAACCATCTGTACATTTAAAAATAGCCTTGCAAGTCAAAACAATGTAAAGAAAACCAAACTCTCCTGACACTACGTTAGGTCACCGGCAAACAGTATTACGTCATCATAAACATAAGGCAGCGTGTGTGGAACTGTAGAAGGTGGACAAAGAAAAGAGTTTGTTGGAAATCGTCAAAGAATGGACATCAATGCCCAATGCTGTTGTCAACAGCCCCCAACGGAACTGCAGACTTCTTATGACCTCGGGTCACCTCAGACGACTTCAGAACCTTGGGGAAGGGACGGCTGAGGTAAGGAGGTGATGTCCATTCAAGGCCCGCAGACAGAGCTGACCGGAAGAGAGTTTCTGCAGATCCATCTCTATGTAGTGAACGACTCGCTCCCCTCTCCACACCAAACAATATCCTCCACGTGAATGTGGGTAAATTGAAAATGAAAGGCGGTTGTCATGTTGGAACACAGAGGGCGGAGCATCAGTGAACGCTAAGTTGTAAGCCCACACCACGATGTATTGACCAGTCTCAGCGGTCTGTAGAACTGGGTGGGCACATAGGCCTTGAAGCCTGCAGGGATCGCAGGGCCCTGACACGACACACGACACTGATTGACTCCTAACACACTTCCAGGTACCACACCATGCCACGGGCACGGCACAAAATGTAGGTCACAGTAGGCAGTTGACGAGGATGATTGAGGGCGGCGTGAGTTGGATCCTGTATGGGCGAAGGCCTTGAGCTGAAACAGCACTATGTAAGTACCATGAAATAAAAGAACAAATAAAATATATTATTGACTTGATACTTGGTCCTCATCTTCCTCCTCATTCTTCTCCTCCTCCTCATCATCAGGATTATCTTCATTCTCTTCCTCCTCATCGTCATCATTATCCTCCTCCTCTTCCTTCTCCTCTTTTTCTTCCTCTATGCCTGGCTTGGCAGTAGGTATGTCCGCCATCTGAGCTGTTGAACATGACCAGTGTCTGGAGTATTCTTCGCTTGCCATGTTATAGTTGCAAGATTTCAGCAGAAATAATTGTGGGACTAATGAGTTGTACACAAACTAGGGCAGCGAGATGGGATGACCGCATCGAGTATTACGTGTTGCACGCCTTCGTGTGCACTTTATGCTTTGGCATCAACTAACAGCGGGAAAACCGGGGACACTGATGGAGTTGTTTATTTATTTATTTTTTTTTGGGGGGGGGGGGAGTGGAGGGGGAAGTGGAGGGCGAAGGGGGAGGGGGTTTGGGGAGTCAGAACACAGTGCAGTTTGAAGGCACTTAGTGCATGGGTATCGTTACCTTTTCGATGTGTTGAAGAAGAAGAAGATGGGTATCGTTACCTTTTCGATGTGTTGAAGAAGAAGAAGAAGAAGAAGAAGAAGAAGAAGAAGAAGAAGAAGAAGAAGAAGAAGAAGAAGAAGAACAAAGGAAAAAGGAGAACAAGAAGAAAGAACGAAAGTAAGAAGAAGAAGAAGAAGAAAAAGAAGAAGAAGAAAAAACAAAGGAAGGATGAAGAAAACAAAAGAAAGAACGAAATGAAGAAGAAAAAGAAGGGGGAAAAAAAGAACGAAAGGAAGAGGAAGAACAAAAAGATGATGGTGATGGTGATGATGATGATGATGATGATGAGAGCCACTCAGACCATGCATATTGTTTCTTTTCGATGTTTTGAGGAAGGAAAAGTAGAAGGAAGGAGAAGTGGAAGGAAGGAGAAGTGGAAGGAAGGAGGAAGAAGAAGGAAGCAGGAGGAAGAGCAGGTGACAAAAAGTAAGAAAGGAGATAATGGGGATGAGGGGAAGCATACAAATCAGTGTGGGTGGAATTTCTTCTGAATGTTCCTTCTGTCGCTGTATTACACAACATTGCTTTGTTGCTGATGGTAAAACACACACACACGCGCGCGCGCACACACACACGCACACACGCACACCCACCCACACACACACAAAGAACATCCTATGCACTACAAGTTTAGGTTTCTAGCGTCGCATATTACTACCCTGCTGGAATTAAGACTTTTAGTTTTACGCGTACATGATAATTATTTCCAGTTACGGAAGTATTTCATCGCTGAACTACTCTAATCATTTCATTGCTTGAGCGCGTAATCGATCACACCAATTCCTATCCTATCCTATCCTGTCCCATAACCCGAAGGTCGTAGGGGCACCACAGATGATCGCTTAACCAGCATACTCCATCTTTCTCTGTCCTCAGCAACCAATTACCTAGGTAAAAAGACTTTAATTATACAAAGAAATCTAAACATCTAATTACTGAGGCATTATTTTGTGTGCGTGTTCCGTGTGCGGGAAATCGTTATCGTAATTTAAGGTTTGCCGAGCAGATACCGAATGGAAATGGTACTATTAGGCTGACGTGCAGACACTGAATGATTATATGGTACTATTAGGCTGCCCTGAAGATACTGAATGGATATGGTACCAGTAGGCTGCCCTGAAGATACTGAATGGATATGGTACTAGTAGGCTGCCGTGAAGATACTAAATAACATTACATTACATTATTATTGCTTTACGTCCAGCGGACTCTTCCGAGCCAAATCAGGACCGGACAACCCCTGATCTGCATAAAAGATCTGCCAAAACAACCTTAGTGGTAAAACCGAAAGCTCTCCACCAGCCAGTCACTTTATTATAAAGACATCCCACGCAGGGGACGCTGAGGCTGTACTCTAATTTATTGAACCCCTGTTTACAAAAACAAAATAGAATACACACATCATTATAAATTATCAACAAAACACATACATATAAAATGCCTACATTGCTAAATAATAGCATCATAGGAAGCCCTAGTGACCACCTGGCAGAAAGCGTCCAATATTCCCAAGCTGATCCAACAGACCTCATACACAAATAAGGAGTCTTGTCCCAGAAGAGTTTTCAAGAAAAAAGGTAGGTGACTGGTCTAGCGAAGAAGAAGATAGTATAGCAGATTGATAGAACAGATCAGGAATGAGAAAGAGCAAATGAGGATGACAGCGACAGTGGGAATTTAAAGCACTAAATTTCCAGAAAGTGGGGATACTATTTATACTAAAACCCCTGGCACCCCAACGGGGGTAAAAGATCCTGAATGGATTCAAGATACTGAATGGATATGGTACTAGTAGGCTGACGTGAAGATACTGAATGGATATGGTACTCAGCCTCAGTGTACTAGTAGGCTGACGTGAAGATACTGAATGGATATGGTACTAGTAGGACAAAACAGTCCGTGAAACCTTTCTAAATGTCCCCTTTTCTTCAAACTTTACATTGGGTCTATATGTAGACAATTTATATAACAGGTTATTCATCACAATAATAAAATAATAAATTTTGTTATTGCCTTAAAATATTGTTTTTTTTTAAAGACTATTTATTCTGTGCTTTTGTTTTTGTTAGTGGTAGGACATTCCAGTAGTAATATACAGTTACGAGAGATAGTAAATCATCATGAAAGACATGGCAGGGCCCTATCCTCTCCAGGCTGTTGGCCACAGCCTAAATCCACGAGTACAGTGTGGCTCGCCTTGGCCTCGAGCACGTGGTTGTTGAACCTGTAGTAACGTGAGGTTCCTACGTCCTGGCTGGTGACTTCTGCGTCCCAGGGATGCCGTGCTTACATCAGCCCTCTTAGTCGCCTCTTACGACACGCCGGGAAATGTTGGGTCTATTCTATTCAGTGCCCGAACCCGCAGGCCACTGACCATCACACAAGCCATTGGACAACACGATGACATCCTCACAGTGGTGAAGAAACGAAAACTCCGATGGTATGGTCAAGTCACCAGATCATTAAGGCACGATGCAAGGAGGCAGAAGAAGAGGGAGGCAAAAAAGAAGTGAGAGGACAACATTCGAGAATGGACTGGCTTGACACTGAGCGAAGCCATGAAGGTTGCTGAAGACAGAGAAAGACGGAGTAGGCTGGTTAAACGATCACCTGTGGTGCCCCAACGACCTTCGAGTTACGAGATAGTATAGGATAGGAGTTAGTGAATACCCATGGCTCTTTAGCAGCTTGTTTGAGTTTAAAACAAATCAACACTATCATTTACTTCTAAAAGGCCATTTAGATTACTTATTACCTGTGTTGATAGCAAAGTCAGTGTAGATACTGATAACCTGGAAAAACCCATCGTATTTGTAACAGGCATTTGCTTATTACATGTACATATGACGGGACGGCCTACTAGCGCCAAAACCGAGAGTTACCAGTATCATGAGATAATTGAAATTAACACGGGTTCTGTTTAATTTATAGAGATACCACAGTGTTAATGAATAATTATCAGTATTTGCCAGCTCCAAAGCCTGATAATTACAAATATCATGAGATAATTACAAATATCATGGGATAATTACAATTATCAAGAGATAATTACAATTATCATTGAAAAATTACAAATATTTTGGCATAATCATGTTTAATTTTCAGGTTTGGCTCTAGCAATCCGCATAGAAATGCGCCCAAACCGAAAATTGTAAATTCCACTTGTGCATGCCTATGAGTCATGTGTGACCAAGATATTATTAGATACGTTTTGAAATTAATTATGGGCTATTGATCTATAGAGAGAGAGAGAGTCTGTTATTTGTGATATCATGTACTTTCTTAGTGTGTAAAGTGTCCTCCGTTTATCTGTAATCCTTTTCCTCCCAACTGCATGTTGCTTCTTCTTTCTATCGTTTTCTTTTGTTTGGTTTTATTGATTTTGACTGACGAGACGTATCATCACCTCATTGGCCAACCCGACGCATCTTTTGGTTTTATGACTGGACTGTTTATTTATATCCTTTCATTTGGTTTGTTTTGGTGCCTGTCTTTCTTACCACTCTAACTGTGTTTCTTGTGATTCTTCTCTTTGTGATTGTCGTGTTTCTTCCCCCTCTCTCTCACCCTCTCTCTCACCCTCTCTCCGGATCTATTGCTCTCTCAAGTCAGTGGCAAAAGCGTGCAGAGTTTTGATATGAGTTCGAATATTATTGGTGAACTGTGTTTCGTTTGTAAATATTGTTTGCGTATTTTTTCTCATGAGATCGAGATTATGACGCAAGACTGGTTTGGTAGTAACGCATATATAAGTTTGTGTCAACTCTTTTCTGGTTAGTTAGATTGCTGGGTCTGAGAGAAGGTTGAGTCGTTTTTAGTTCTATATTATAAAAGTTGTGCGCTCACCTGTTTTTGAAAGATAGAATTTAAATGTGGTGTTCACCCTTTGTAGAGTTGTAGAGTTTTGTGGAAAGTTGTATTTTACCTGCCTTTGGTACCAGACGTTGTTGTCGCCTTTTGGATCTGTGTGGTTTCCAAACGTCTTACAGCGGTCATAAGGTACTTATAGTTATTTTGCGTTTTGCATATGTTTTTTGTTGTTTTGTGCAAATGATTATGACCTTTATGATTTTCTCGTTTAGTGACTGATTTTATGCCTTTTCTGCAAATTGATTTGATTCTGATATTCTTCAAGCTTTTGATTTTCTAGAATTCGTTTGCTTGGAACCCGGTCTGCTTTTGTCAGAAGAATTATTGAGGTGAACACTTTGTTCAGGATTTGTAAATAAGGACAAGTCAAGTTTATTTGTTTTTAGCTTGTGGTCAGTCATAATGCGCTGATTATGCTGAACGTCTTGGCTTGATTAAAGCTAATTGTCGTCACAATTTGTCGGACTAAGTTTTGACGAAAAAGATAACTGTTTTGGTCTTGATGAAGATAACGTTTTTTGTCGAATTATCGGCCTTATTCGAAATGTTAACCCACTTGGGTATTTATACAGTTTTTCCTTAAAGCTTTGCTGTTTTGGTCTCTGCAAAGGTAGTTAGCGACGTTTTGGGACTTCAGGTGTATTTCCTAGAATATGTTGTTAAATGTTTACGTATGTTAATTCATTTATAAATGTTTTACTGAGCTAGGTCATCGACGAGTATTTCCTAGTTTAGGCACCGTACCGAGGCTCGTTGGGTGAACGTAGCCGAATTGTTCGTAATAATGAATTGACTAATGTTAGATGAGCATAGTCAAATTGTCTTGCGCCAATTGTTTTGAGGCTTGAAAGAATAAACGTAGCCTAATCGTCGTGTAAGTTAAAGGAACATAAAGCGTTCGTTCCTTCGTTTGTTCTGGCTTGGTTCTACGTAACCTTAGCTAAATTGTCTTCTTTAAAATCAGCTAAAGTATTCTCTCTAAATTAAATTATTGCTGTTGGTATATTATCATCTAAATTATCCTCCGGTATGTGTATTCTTTCCGTCTCATTGCTTTGATTGTATCTTGCGTGAATAAGGGTTTTTGATACATTGTTTGGTATACTTGCTAATGTTTCTTGTGTTTGTTTCTTTCTTTTCGCAGTATTTTACCACACATCGTTTGGCACAAGAAGTAGTTCATAGTCAGTGTCACGTATACAGAAATTAGTTGTCCCCACACTGATATGTACACACACACATACGTATTATTATATGAGACGTTGACATATTTCGTGAAGTTTCTTTGACTACGAATAAATGAACTGTATGCTGCTTCTGTGTTTAGTGTGCGTCATTACTTAAACCTAAATTAATACGAGGCGTTTGACGAGCGAATGGAAATTCTCTTATCTAAATGGCGGCAATTACAGTAAAATACTTAGAGCCTCTCGTCACCCCCCTTTGAATTTAGGACTTATTATAATCTGTGGGATAGAGTTTTCTCTCGCTCGTTTCCTACAGTACGTTTTGAACATTACGTGGTAGACGAATAACATAAACAAGAGTAATCATTGTCTGCTAGTTGTTGCTCAAACAAGCATTTAGACAACAAGACTTTAATTCTGTTTTAACTGCGACCAACCTAGACCCAGCAACTACTCTTTAACCAGTTTCGCTAAGCCTTACTCAGGTGTCTTTAAATGAATAACCAGCTTCCGGGAAGAATATAACTTTCTTCGTTTTGGCCACGTCTTGCAGTACTAAGAACTGAACATTGATCTTATCATGGATAAGGAAGATATAGAAGAGGGAATAGTCTCCCCCGTGAAACTAGAGTCGAAAGATGAGGTAGAAGATGGTGAAACAGAGACTGAGATACCAGTACAGCCGGAAGACGTCTCTAGGTCCAAACGCGAACCCAATAACATTGAAATAAAGACAGAACTCTTTCGGTCACAAAGATCTCTGCTGGTGAAGGCTATTACTACGGCAGTGAAAGAACTAGGCAAAGACGAACCCAATCTAGAAAAGCTAGCAAGGGCAAGAGTACAGATTACGCACATGCGAAGTGAACTCGGAGAAATTCAAGAGAAGCTAGTTAAACTAGGCGGTGGTGAAGTGACGTTAGAAGACTGGGAGAATGCTCAGATGCAAGCCCAAGAGGTCATATCTAACATAGTGCGTGCCGTGAACGAAGGGACTGTTGAAGTTCTTACAAGAACTAGTTCGCATCATGGTAGCAAAGCGTTTAGCCACCGATCGACCAAGAAAAGAGACGCCAGTGTTTCGTCTAGGGGATCTTCTGTTAGGTCGTCAGCTAATTCTAGCATAATCTCCACAGCTTCCCTCAAACTCGAGGTTAGGATGAAGGCCGCTTCTCTCAGTGCTAGACGCGCAGGCCTAGTTTTAGAAAGCGAACACGTGAGACTGATAGATGAGCTAGACGAACAGGAGAGTGCCAGAGTGGCTGAGGAACAGGCCATAGAGTGGAAAAGAATTGCAGATCAAGAGGCTACTAGGGTTGAGGAAGAGGCTATTAGGGTCGAACAAGAAGCTGCTAGAAAAAGACTAGAAGCTGCTAGAAAGAGAGAAGAGGCCGATCAAGAGGCTATTTGGGTCGAACAAGAGGCTGCTAGAAAAAGACTAGAAGCTGCTAGAAAGAGAGAAGAGGCCGATCAAGAGGCTACCAGAAAGATAGCAGAAGCTAGAGCTAAAATGCAGTTCGAGAAAAGGAAGAGAGAAAGCATTAGACAGCTAGAGTTGCTGAGAACAGACATTGAGATAAAGACTAATTCAGCCATGCTAAGCGTGCTAGAACAAGCTGATGCTCACCCTCAGAATCCTACTTTTCTTCCCCCGGTAAATCTGCTAAACACTCACTTCCACCCTCAGTCTCCCACATCGACTACACTAGCTGCCCCACAGGCAAGTCCCTCCCCGATAGTCACAAACACTAGCATGTTAGGAGGAAGAGGAGATGCTGCCGTGGAACATCAGCCCGGACAGGACCAGCCCTCCATGGCCCACCCTGCTGCCATCACCACGGTGACTTCGAAGGCTACCGTAGGCAGAGCTGCCGCCGCCATCATTTCAGCTTCCGCTCTCAGGGAGGCCGGAGACGCCGTTCCCGCTTTCACGACTTCTGCTACCGTCAGGGTCGTGAATGATGACCCCGTCGGAAGCCACGCCCTCTTCATTCCCCCCGCTACCGCTCGCCTGGAGAGCCACGGGAGGGGAGTGGGCACTACTGCGACCGTTGACGCTTCCTTGGATTGCGTCAGGTACATGGCCCGCACCTCTACGACGACCACCACCACGACCGTGTACTCTTTCGCGTCCTCTCCTAGGGTGTCGTCTCGTTATCACCAGACATCGATACCCTGGCAGCACCCCCATGGTGTCTTCCCGAGTGCATCGTACGAGGGTCACCACCTCTCTGCGCATCTCGACACAGCTGCTGCTCGCAACTTCGACACCCTGCACGCTGACCGTCAACACAGGCCTCCGGAGATTCCAGAGCAGCAGGAGAGGCATGCTTATCTGTCCGCACCAGCGGACCCCATGCCTTCCACCTACCAACCCCTCCCTCTCCGCTCTGTACACCTTGCAGAGAGACATTTGCGCCCAGAGGCAAAGATCTTCGTGCCGAGCCCTAATGATTCTACGTTCTCTCCCACCTCGTGTCACCTCCCCAGAGTAGGTGTTCCAGAGAACGGTCCCACGAACGTTGACTTTGATTGCATTGCGGCACCCAGAGGTACTTACCCGTCGTCTTATGCCGAACCCAGATCTGTTCCAGCTCCGCTCCAGATGCAGTACACCTCCACAGACTCACTTGCCCAAACGCTTTCGGACGCTCTCCTGCTGAATAGACTTCCCATGCAAGAACCGTCTATCTTCCACGGCGACCCGCTCCTCTATCCAACCTGGAAGAATGCCTTTTCTTTTCTGATTCAACGACAGAGGATAGCATCGGGCGAGAAACTCCTGTATCTCCAGCGCTACCTGGGAGGAACAGCGAAGGACGCCGTGGCTGGATTCTTCCTGCTGAGCGAACCCGAGGCCTACGACAAGGCAATGTCAGTTCTGGAAAGGAGGTACGGCAACAGTTACGTGGTCTCACAAGCTTTCAGGACAAAGTTGGACGAGTGGGCCATCGTTAAAAGCCGAGATTACTTGGGACTTAGACGGCTTGCGGATTTTCTACAGCAGTGTGCTGTTGCAGCCAAGGAGGTAGGAGGATTAGGGATCTTAGACGACGCCCAATACCTCAAACGTATTATCGGCAAACTCCCCGACTGGATGGTACACCGCTGGTGCCGGAACGTGTCCCGGACGAAGATCGAACAAGAAAGGTACCCCAATTTCGCTGAACTTGTTAGCTTTGTGACACAAGAAGCCGACATTAGTAACGACCCAGTATTCGGCTCCGGAGCTTTCCCTCCTACGTCTACAAGGGTCACATCGCCCAACACACTCAGCGCGCCGTCCAAGAAGAATGCCCTGTCTACCCGGTCGGAGACTTCCTCCTTCTGCGAATTCTGTACCCAAACAAGCCATAACCTGGGTCAGTGTGAAGTTTTCGCCAAGAAGCCTGTTGCTGAGAAAAGGACTTTCATTTTGAAATCAAACCTCTGCTTTGGCTGCCTGATGAGTAAGGAGCACAAATCACGTCAGTGTGACAACAGAGAGGTGTGCGGGATTTGTAACAAAAAGCATCCCACATGCCTACACGAGAAGGACTTTGTGTACATTAAACGAGATGGTGGGGAAAATGGCCGAAGAGATGACAAGCGAGGGAATGACAACAGAGGAGGAGGTAACCAGAACATGGCCACAACTATCGCTACGAACGATTGAATTGATTGATTGAAATCTGAATGCTGCATGTATTTTTTGGTTGTTGTACCAATAACGCCTCTTGGTGTGATTGTAGAAATGTTAAAGTTATTGATTTCAAATGTGTTAATTACCTGGACATAATTAAGGCCGGGTGTGTGCATGCCTATGAGTCATGTGTGACCAAGATATTATTAGATACGTTTTGAAATTAATTATGGGCTATTGATCTATAGAGAGAGAGAGAGTCTGTTATTTGTGATATCATGTACTTTCTTAGTGTGTAAAGTGTCCTCCGTTTATCTGTAATCCTTTTCCTCCCAACTGCATGTTGCTTCTTCTATCTATCGTTTTCTTTTGTTTGGTTTTATTGATTTTGACTGACGAGACGTATCATCACCTCATTGGCCAACCCGACGCATCTTTTGGTTTTATGACTGGACTGTTTATTTATATCCTTTCATTTGGTTTGTTTTGGTGCCTGTCTTTCTTACCACTCTAACTGTGTTTCTTGTGATTCTTCTCTTTGTGATTGTCGTGTTTCTTCCCCCTCTCTCTCACCCTCTCTCTCACCCTCTCTCCGGATCTATTGCTCTCTCAAGTCAGTGGCAAAAGCGTGCAGAGTTTTGATATGAGTTCGAATATTATTGGTGAACTGTGTTTCGTTTGTAAATATTGTTTGCGTATTTTTTCTCATGAGATCGAGATTATGACGCAAGACTGGTTTGGTAGTAACGCATATATAAGTTTGTGTCAACTCTTTTCTGGTTAGTTAGATTGCTGGGTCTGAGAGAAGGTTGAGTCGTTTTTAGTTCTATATTATAAAAGTTGTGCGCTCACCTGTTTTTGAAAGATAGAATTTAAATGTGGTGTTCACCCTTTGTAGAGTTGTAGAGTTTTGTGGAAAGTTGTATTTTACCTGCCTTTGGTACCAGACGTTGTTGTCGACTTTTGGATCTGTGTGGTTTCCAAACGTCTTACAGCGGTCATAAGGTACTTATAGTTATTTTGCGTTTTGCATATGTTTTTTGTTGTTTTGTGCAAATGATTATGACCTTTATGATTTTCTCGTTTAGTGACTGATTTTATGCCTTTTCTGCAAATTGATTTGATTCTGATATTCTTCAAGCTTTTGATTTTCTAGAATTCGTTTGCTTGGAACCCGGTCTGCTTTTGTCAGAAGAATTATTGAGGTGAACACTTTGTTCAGGATTTGTAAATAAGGACAAGTCAAGTTTATTTGTTTTTAGCTTGTGGTCAGTCATAATGCGCTGATTATGCTGAACGTCTTGGCTTGATTAAAGCTAATTGTCGTCACAATTTGTCGGACTAAGTTTTGACGAAAAAGATAACTGTTTTGGTCTTGATGAAGATAACGTTTTTTGTCGAATTATCGGCCTTATTCGAAATGTTAACCCACTTGGGTATTTATACAGTTTTTCCTTAAAGCTTTGCTGTTTTGGTCTCTGCAAAGGTAGTTAGCGACGTTTTGGGACTTCAGGTGTATTTCCTAGAATATGTTGTTAAATGTTTACGTATGTTAATTCATTTATAAATGTTTTACTGAGCTAGGTCATCGACGAGTATTTCCTAGTTTAGGCACCGTACCGAGGCTCGTTGGGTGAACGTAGCCGAATTGTTCGTAATAATGAATTGACTAATGTTAGATGAGCATAGTCAAATTGTCTTGCGCCAATTGTTTTGAGGCTTGAAAGAATAAACGTAGCCTAATCGTCGTGTAAGTTAAAGGAACATAAAGCGTTCGTTCCTTCGTTTGTTCTGGCTTGGTTCCACGTAACCTTAGCTAAATTGTCTTCTTTAAAATCAGCTAAAGTATTCTCTCTAAATTAAATTATTGCTGTTGGTATATTATCATCTAAATTATCCTCCGGTATGTGTATTCTTTCCGTCTCATTGCTTTGATTGTATCTTGCGTGAATAAGGGTTTTTGATACATTGTTTGGTATACTTGCTAATGTTTCTTGTGTTTGTTTCTTTCTTTTCGCAGTATTTTACCACACATCGTTTGGCACAAGAAGTAGTTCATAGTCAGTGTCACGTATACAGAAATTAGTTGTCCCCACACTGATATGTACACACACACATACGTATTATTATATGAGACGTTGACATATTTCGTGAAGTTTCTTTGACTACGAATAAATGAACTGTATGCTGCTTCTGTGTTTAGTGTGCGTCATTACTTAAACCTAAATTAATACGAGGCGTTTGACGAGCGAATGGAAATTCTCTTATCTAAATGGCGGCAATTACACCACTTGATGATTACAACTTTTACGTGTTAATTGTAAATGAGTCGTTTATATTTGTAATTATCCCATGATATTTGCAATTAGCAGGTTTTGGCGCTGGTAGGCCGTCATATATGTGAGTTACACAGAACCTGTAGAACAACGAACGACACGTTCAACATTGTGGAAGAATTTTGAAGTGAAATGGAACGCTCATCTATTTGCGGGCAACAAACACGCGTCAACGTTGAAGTGTCTCTTGACTGTTGATACTCACAAAAGAGATGGCACCGGTTATTCAGGCATTAGGAAAGATGCAGTCTTACATATGCTCCGTGCAATTGACACAGAATGGTTCGGAGAGTTTTCAATAGTCGACCCGTTAGGAAATGATACTGTATCATAGACAGAACGCAGAGTCTTGAATTGGTCGCCTGTTTCCGTGGATTTCGGCTGTGGCCAACAGCCTGGAGAGGATTGGGCCCTGCCAGGTCTTTCACACAACGTATGATAAAATGAACCACTCACTACATACCGGATCGGTCGTCGCTGGGTCACCAAGGACCGCGCCTTCCGTTGGCTACCAGGACAGGGGTGATCATTGTAAGACGGAGTACGCTGGTTAAACGATCATATGTGATGCCCCCAACGACCTTCGAGTTACGGGATAATTTAGGATAGTATCCATGCATTCTTTATAGTATTGTGTGTCTTCTTGCATACTTACGTAGACTTGGCATGGTCCTCATTTGCTCGTGTAAGTCCCTCCACTTCTGAAAAGTGGACATCCATCTCCACAGCGTCCCCATGGTGGCTGTTGACAACAGCCTGGACATGGGTGCTGTTCAACCAGTTCCGCATCAGATGGAGGGCGATCTTCGTATTAACGCTGCGCGCAGGACAGCAGCATGTTTGCGCCATGGAATTGATCTTTATTCCGGCGTGTTGTGATTTCAAACCAGCGTTTTGAGAAGCTGGAGTTGTAAATACAATATAGTATAATTTAAGAAGATCTCGATGATGATGATGATTGATGATGATGATGACGACGATGATGATGGATGATTAATGATGATGATTGATGATGATGATGACGACGACGACGAAGACGGCGATGATGAATTTGCCATGGTCCCTTTGCCGTAGAGCGTTCGCCTGTTACACCGATGACCCAGGTTCGAATGCCGTGAGGGGCAAGATAAAAGTGACAATTTTTCACTGTCCATCTTAGCAGTATGATTGCTCTGGTGGTTCAGTGTAGATTTAGGTCCCTACCCCTTGTTCCCTGGGAGGGTTATTCCCGTCTGCCGAATCGCCAATGGTGGACGTAAACGTTAAACCTCAATGTTCGTTCTTTGGCCATTATTGTTGGGCCAGTGCATACGGCGTAGAGGAGAGGGAAGGAAAAAAAAAAAGAAGAGTGATACCTTAACACGTATTTCACAAGCCCTGCATATAAGACCCACTCCCCTTGCCAAGGAAACTTGGGGGGGGGGGGGGCGCCCTCTCGTCCGTTGCTTTTATTTGGTTTCCATTATGGCCGTTCAACCGTTCACAGCGGAAAAAGGAGCTCCACATTTCAAGGGTTCACGTCATTGGTTGGGGGAGATCACGTGGAAACAAGAGCCAGCCAATCAGGGTAGGCAGGCATGCTGTGTGCATTGGGACGAAACTAGAAACCAGCCTGGATGGAGACTGCCTGCTCTTGCTTTATTGTTAGTCCGCGGATTATCAGGCTGGCTCCTGCCTTCAAAACTTTATATTTCTGTTGAATTATATAAACGCGCGCGACTTTTCCCGTTCCTAATGTGTGATTGCTATGTGGCGAATGTGTAGTGAAAAAAAAAGTGTGGGGTAGAAAATGGTGTCCATTTCATAAGTGTAAGGATGGAAATAAATTGTATTAGTAGACCGCGCTCTTAGCCTGTCTTTCTTTCTATCTCTCGCTTGTTTGTCACACAACCACACACACACAGAACCCACACAAAAACATACATACCCATTGAAAGCACAACATACACATACGAATTCGAATGTAAAATCATGGAGTGCCCTACAGATACGAAAAAACGACATGGCATGGAAACTAAGCAGGATCGGAACGGTCGAGTTGTACGAACTAGATATTCCCCCCCCCCCCTCCCCCACCTCCCTCCACCCCAATCCCCTCCTTTGAAACTCGATCCTCATTTTTCTTTTTTCTTAGGGCTTCTCGATCTCCGAATTTTTCTTCTTGTAGTTCTTTTCCTTTCTCTCTTGTGCTCTTTTGTTTTTGTTTGTGAGGTTTTGAGTAGTGGAAGGTGCTCCAAGGTTCTCCTGTGTTGCTAAATACGGGATGGGCATTGGCCAGCAACAGTGCTTCTTCCGCTGAGAGGGCAGGCAGGGCGGAATACAATCCTTCAGGGCTTCAGTGCTTCCCTCGTATACTTCTTCTTCTTCTTTCTTTCTTTCTTCCTTCCTTTCTTTCTTTCTTTCTTTCTTTCTTTCTTTTTTTCTTTCTTCTTCTTCTTCTTCTTCTTCTTCTTCTTCTTCTTCTTCTTCTTCTTCTTCTTCTTCTTCTTCTTCTTCTTCTTCTTGTTCTTCATTATCATCATCATCATCATCATCATCATCATCATCATCATCATCATCATCATCATCATCATCATCATCATCATCATCATCATCCTTATTCTTCTTCTTCTTTTGTCTTCACCATCATCTTCTTCTTCTTTTTATTCGTCTTCTTTTTTTTTCTTCTTGTAATTTTTGTTCTTCTTCTTCTTCTTCTTCTTCTTCTTCTTCTTCTTCTTCTTCTTCTTCTTCTTCTTCTTCTTCTTCTTCTTCATCTTCATCATCATTATCATCATCATCAGCATCATCAGCATCCTTCTTCTTCTTCTTCGTCTTCTTCTTCACTCATTTTCATTTCTCCTCCGCCTTCTCCTTTCTCTTTATTTCCTTTTCCTCATACTCCTTCGTCTTCTACATCTGTCTGTCCTGTGCACGCTGTTTCCAAATTCCTTTTTATTTCTCTATTCTTTTTTTTCCTTTTTATTTTTGGAACCAGTCAGCCGGAATGAGCAAAAAAACAAGAGCAACAAAGCACAAGTTGCAGAACTAGGGCCAAGGGAGCGGAGAGAAATGGCGAATATGAATACAGATTCCACTGGAAGGGCTCGGGGTTGGTCGGTGTGAAATGAGGGTGGGTTCCAGGGTGGACAGCATTCAATGATTCAAATGTCCCGCTGTCGCTTACAACACTGAACTAACTGCGGAGCAGGAGAGGGGCTAGTGTGTCCGTGTTGTTGGAAGTACATTAGGGGTAGCTGTTGACAAGGGGAAAGAGATCTCAAGGCGATGGCAAATTTATTCATGCAATATTCACATTCTTTCTTTCACAGCGCCTGCCCCAGAACATATCTTTTTGCGAGCTATGCAAGAGAGCATCTATTTGTGAAAATGTAGATTAACAGACTAACGAAAAGATTTTTTTTCCTTTTGGGAAGGGGCTGGGGGAGGGTTGGGATGGGGAGGTTTGCAATGCTTAACATAGAACAAACATGTGTATATGGTTGGGGACTGAAAGATGAGACAAATAATTATAGGCTTATAAAAAGGATTTGGGGTTTAGTGAAGGTGAAGGTTGGAAAAAATGAAGTCTATAAAACCAGGTTTTGGAAATGTAGACTTTTAAGGAGATTTTTTTTCCAGTTTATTATCCCTTTCTATCGGGAAACTCTGGGCCGCCTCCCCTGGGGAAGGCGTAGTCGCAGCTTGTGGCGCGCCCAAAATCAACCTACCTAACTTTATTTGTGATTTTTCATATTTTGCTGGGGGGAGCAATCCGGAGTACCCGTAGAAAACCCCCGAGACGTTGCCCGAGTCGAAAGTAAATAATATTCGGGGAAACATAACGCCCAGATGCTGGATCGAACCCACACCTGTCAGGCGCCATTGGTTTCTGGCTTGCGGACAAGGCAAGTTAGTCCCGCTTTAGCCCACTTGGCCACAACGCTCGCTCATAACGGTTTTGAGAACGACTTTGCAACCTGCAGCTATTTCGCAGTTGGACTGCAATAGGAAAAGGAAAAGTTTGTGGAGGCTGCGAAGCGTGTTAACGTGTGCAGCGATTGGCTAATTCGAAACAGAAGTCAAGGAGGACACATTCACACTCGCATGGCTCTCTGACATTCACACTGGATGTACAGCAGCTATGATGAAAGACAGAGCAAGGTCAGCAGGCGGAAAGAAGTACAGCAGAAGAAGAATGACAATGACGAAAGAAGATGGTATTGATGATGATGATGATGATGATGATTGATTGATTGATTGATGATGATTGATGATGATGATGATGATGATGATGATGATGATGATGATGATGATGATGATAATGATGATGATGATGATGATGATTGATTGATTGATTGATGATGATTGATGATGATGATGATGATGATGATGATGATGATGATGATGATGATGATGATGATGATGATGATGATGGAAAGGAAGAAGAAGATAAGAATGGAAGATATGAAATAAAGAGATTTAAGACGACGCCAACCTGATGTTGATTTTGATACAAGGTGAGCGCTCGGCCCTTCTTCCCTGGGTCGGTGACGCTCGCCTGCCGTATCGCGCATGCGCGTGGACGTTAAACTTCTTTATTCATTCATTCATTCGACCGACCGACCCATTATTGTTTAAAAGACAGAACATCTGTTTGGATTCGCAAAACGCTCATGGTTAACAAAACACTCACGGGGTATCAAGAACGTGAAGATCGTCGTCGTTATCGTAAATGGGTCAAAGTGGGCTCAGCGGTTTATGGCGTGATACTGCGCAAATTGTGACAGGTGTGCGTGTTTTACACGGGTTCAACTTTTACTTTACTCTTTTCGTACTGCTTGGGTAAGGTCTAAATAATGGGAATGTTGGCCATGTTATGGGCGTCTGGTTTTAGTTTACTTAACTAACTTGTTCTCGTCTTTTTACTTTGTGTGAGACAGTGACTAATAAATGAACGAATGAATAAATGAAAATGCATTAAACGTACACATGTATACATATTTTCACACAAGAAGCATGCTCACCGCGCTAGTAAAATAACACCTTAACAACATGCGTGGCCAGCGCTTTGAGAAGCTCGTTGTGCTGAAAGAATGAAAGTATGAAGACAGTTGTTTTCGATGTTGAAGGCTGAATTTCCAGAAGCTATGTATGCGGTGGGAGGGTCAGACTGTGCGACAGAGCGAGCAGACGTATTCCTGGGGCCATGCAACATTGGGCAAGGGCTTTAGCTTTTATGATGGACAGCTTTCCTGGGACTAGGCTCATGGTGGTCGCGCTGCGTCATAAAAATATAAGCTGACAAACCCACCACCTTTTATTTTAATTTTATTGTTATGGCCGTGCCTTGAAATGGCATGCTTGTCTCCCCACTCGCTGGATTATCCTCACCCGTCCTACCGTACCCTCACCTCCTGTTTGTAACAAGGTTTTTTTATTGTTGCTGGGCTCTGCACAATGGAATGCTGTAACCCTCACGTCTTTTCTATGGGAACCGCTAGTGAGTCACCCGGTGAATTACTTTAATACATTTATTTGTTTAGCTCGGTCTGTGTTAAGGCTGGGGTACAGAGATAGATAGAAAAATGGTAAAAGATCACTGTCACACTAGCTTTCACACGGCTATGAATCATATGTAGTCCAGCCACTTGATAACAGTTAAAATCACACATTTATTTCTTCTACTCTATACACGATCTTCGAAGTACGAATCTAACTTAAAAGTTCAATTGTCAGTGCGAATGGTTCGATCGCTGATAGTCTAGGCAGCTAGTTTTTCTTCATAGGGCACTGGCTACTACCGTTCATGAAGAGTGGACTACTGTGGTCCTTTTGCTACAGTTTTAGTGCACTGTTTCCTGGGCACTTAACTGAATTGATGCGTGGGTGAAGCACTGCGTTGAGGTAGCTTCTGGTACACGCTGGGTCGTCGTGTAGTCTTTGACTTTTGGTACGACGTTTGGAGCTATCTGCGCACGATGCTGTAGATGCCTCGGCAGCCAACTCGAATCGTAGATTAGGTTCTGCTCTTCTGTTGAGTTGGGCTCACGATATCCTGCCTGCTCGTCTGTAACATATGAGACGAAATTCTGCACAACCCTGAATAATAGGTCTGTGCAGAGCGTCTCACTGAAAGCCAAAGTAGCCCTCAGTGATAGCTCCACATCTCTATACATAAGCGACAAACATTCTGCTAAGTCGGTGGTCCACTGGAATCTCCACTCTAATTTCCTATACATACATAAATATAAATCGTGGCTAACTATACACATAAAGAATTAATAATATTATAAACATTCACTGGTATAGCCACTTGTCAGCAAGCATACATATAGGTTAAACAACAGTGGTTCCGTCAGGTATACAACATGGCGTCAAAACTGGTCGTGCTTGACATGTGTTCGGCTTCTCCATGTGGTAAGGCAAAGTCGGACTAACAATTCAAATCTATGCATAGCAAACTCCACAAACATAATTTCAACAATAATATAAATACATCACGATGAAACAGAAGTATGTTCATTTACCTGTTCGACAATGTCAGGCCCGTGGCTACTTGATTGAATTCAAAAATTCAACAAGCACTGCTTCCCTGTTCTATCAGTGGAGATATTTCTCTGCTTGAGTGTAGCTGTGTACTGCTCAGAGCTTTCCATACAACTGACCTATACTTGGCTTGGACTGAATCAGCCAGAACTGCTTCTAACCCTCTACCTGTGTCCCGATTGGCTGAAACAATCTAAGTGGATATAAAGTTCAAAACTCGATCGTAGGCCGCGATGTCACTAAACGGCTCGCGTCAGCTCGCAGTGTGTGTGTGTACACATCAGTTATACCTTAATCGTCTGCTATAGACTACAGTAACCTTCTAAGTTTTACTACTGCTAAACAAGCAAAAGCTCAAATAGCGCGGGGTAAACGGGTCTGCTTGTGACACTGTTTCAAAATGTTACGTTTGAGGCGCGCACGATAAATCTGATCGTTTTGTTTTGCAAAGCATGCAATAACAAAGTGTATTTACCTTTGATTGGATTTTGCGTTGTTGTTAGAAGAATTTTTGTTTAATGTTGATGGTTTTCGTTGGTCGATGTTACGTTGAAACGCGAACGAAAGAATGTCGGAAGCGCGCACGATAGATCTAATCGTTTCGTTTTGCAAAGTATTCAATAATGGAGTTTATTTACCTTTGATTTGAGTTTGCATTGTTGTTAGGAGAGGCTTTGTATAACGTTGATGATTTGCGTTAGTCGATATTGTTGGAGAATTTTCGGGATCTGCATGTTTATTACTGTCGATAGAAATTTCCCGATGGATATCGAAGGTCGTGAATGTTCCCGGAAGTAGAGGAAATGTGTATGACGTAAGCCAGTGATGACGATCTTTAGTTCGATTGGTGGCAGTGCGTCATTTCTACCGTGTACCAAATTGTTCGAGAAGAGAGAGAGGTTATTTAATCGTGTGCCGAGTTGCTGTTGAGAGATAGTAAAGTTGTTGATAGTGATTTGGAGAGTTGCTGTGAAAGTTGTTGAGTTGAGTTGAGAATTGTATGCAGTTGTTGATGTGTGCTGAATAAAAGTGGAAAACTTCATACGACGACTCTGTGACTTGTATGCTGTTTGGACGGGTTGCGTGAATAAACGAATCTGAGTTACACCTTATCAGGAATTCAGCATTGGGGCTGAATCGGATACTGATAAAGAAAAATACCATCATCGAACTGAGTGTAACATTTTGGGGGTCAAGCCGCGATTCACGCCATAGCCAAGGGTTCAACTGCTACAACAAGCGAGTCAACGTTACGAGAGGCAGTCATCGAGGGTAGCCGCCAACGAGTTGCGTCGAGAGGGGCCAACATACTGGGACTACATCCGATAGATTCGGGTTGACTGCAAGGGCGTGTAGTCGCTGAAGAGTTGCTTCGTGAGTGAACAACAGATCGGGGCTACGTGGCTACCGTAAGACTACGTCGAGGGACAGTCTCGGAGCTACATCGCCAGTGTTACAGCGAGCGTCGAGCGGACGTCGCGTCTACTTCAGCACAGGAGCGTGTACATCAACACCAGCGTGGTGCAGCGTCGCATACGACGAGGACAGCGGGGCCTGCGTCAGCGAAGGCGACTAGTGACAAGCATCAGCGCTACTGCAGAAAGCGTGCTGTTCTAGAACAGTCTAGAAAGGTACAGCACAGTCAAGAACTTTCAAGAAAAAGAACTCTACAGTCAAGAACTTTCTAGAAAAAGAACTTTCCAGAAGCATCAAGATGGCTGACTTCTGGCAGAAAGGGGTTGAACTAAATCTAAAAGGCAAACAGCTGACGGAGTACGTCAAGTCTCAAGAGAGAATATGGCGCGAAGAAAGAGAAAGAGAATTTGAACTGAAGCGTCTGGAAATTGAACAGCAGCGGCAAGAAAGAAAAGATGAGCGCAGACGTGAGGAAAGAGAAGCTGATCGTCAGTTCCAACTAGAGTTGGCGCGCATCCAGCAACAGCAGCATGCGCCACAAGTTATCAGTGACAACACGGCTCCAAAATTGCCAGCTTTCGTCGACGGGAAGGACCAGATTGACAGTTATCAGGCGAGATTCGAAAGGTTCGCTGAAAGCTCTAACTGGCAACCTCGAGACTGGGCGATTCGACTAAGTGCACTTCTGACAGGGCAAGCTCTCGAAGTTTACACCAGACTGTCGAACGATGACGCCAAAAACTACGACGTTTTGAAAGCGGCCCTATTGCAGTGCTACAACTTTACAGAGAAGGGCTACCGTAAACGCTTCCGTGAATGCCGGCCTTTGTCAGACGAGACACCAAAGCAATTTGTGGAGCGCCTGTCATCATACCTACACAAGTGGGTGGAATTATCAGGCAAAGGGAAGACTTACGAGAGTCTCCATGAGCTGATCGTGAGGGAACAATTACTCAACGCCTGCCCTAAGGACCTCGCGATCCACTTGGAAATACAAAAGTTGCAGACGCTAAAAGACGTTGCTGAGGCTGCTGAAAGATATCTCATCGCTCATGAGAAAACGTTGGGGCCACCCAGCGCGACGAAACACTTTCAGAAGACGGCAAACCATGTGAACCAGATCCAGGGGAGCCAGACGAACCAGAAACAGACGGACTCCACGCCACCTCCCAGGGAAGGGCATTCAAGAGGCTGTTTCACCTGCAACGCTACAGACCACAGAGCGGCTAACTGTCCTCAAAACAAAAGTAGCGGACAGCGGGGCAGCACGGACAATGCAGCGGTGGGCAACCGACAGAGACGTTTCTCCAATCAACGGCAAAACAGTAGATCTGACCATCAAGTGTGCGGCGGGAGCGTCATTCTTCCGAGTGAGACCAAGCGCACAGCTACTCCTGCCGACGTGCAAGAGTGCATGACCGATGGCCAACTTCTCCTTGCCAACGGAAAATCCATCCCCGTCGTCGCCAGCGCAGCGATGACCGTCCAGAACATGCCTGTTTCCAAGGGACGCGTTGGAAATCATGAAGTGACTGTTTTAAGAGACTCTGGCTGCAGTGGGGTCATCGTCAGAGAAGACCTAATCGCTAAAGAACAGTTCACTGGCGATTCTAAATGGACACTTATGGCCGACAGCAAATGTTTGAAAGCGCCAGTTGCGAAGATTCATGTCAACACCCCTTTCTACATAGGCGAAGTCGAAGCGGTTTGCCTGAAGAAGCCGCTGTATGATTTGATGATCGGGAATATCGACGGCGCGAGACGACCCGACGACCCCGATCCAGAGTGGAGTCCTGCCTCAACTCAACACGTCGAAGTTGTGGAGGAGGATCCATTGCCGTTTCCCGATGGAGACTTTACAGAGCTGCTACGGGACAATGTGGTTACTCCGGCTCAGCCCTGCCGACCAGAGATCGTCGGTGCTGTTACTACCAGGGCCCAGGCCAAGAGAGACAAGACGTCTACGCCACTGAAGGTCGCCGACAACTCCAAAGCTGCCATCGTGGACAGAGATAAGCTGATCCAGCTCCAGGAAGCTGATAGCACTTTAAACAAGTATAGGAACCGCCAAGACCACGTGACCAAGGGCAGTGGCACGGTCTATTTTGAGGTGAAGGCCAAGATCCTGTACAGAATCTTCCAGCACCCGAGGGTCAACGGAGGTAAACCACTACGTCAAGTACTGGTACCATTACCCTTAAGGCGCCAGGTGATGGAAGTAGCGCATGACTCAATCATGGGAGGTCACCTGGGTATCAAGAAGACGTCGGATAGAATCCAGGCGGTATTCTACTGGCCAGGGCTTCATGCGGACGTCAGTCGTTTCTGCCGATCATGTGACATTTGCCAGAAGACCATACCTCGAGGAAGGGTCCCGAAAGTGCCTATGCAGAGGATGCCTCTGATCGACCGACCTTTCAAGAGGGTGGCCTTAGACTTAATCGGCGAAATAAGACCTCCGAGTGAAGAAGGTCATCGATGGGTACTGACTTTAGTGGACTATGCGACTCGGTACCCAGAAGCAGTGCCACTGAAGAAGATTGACACTGAAACTGTAGCAGAGGCACTGGTGGACATATTCAGTAGACTTGGAGTGCCTGAAGAAATTCTGACAGACCTCGGGACGCAGTTCGTCTCTGACTGCATGAAGGAGGTCAACAGACTGCTGAGCATCCGGCATTTGACTACGACACCCTACCATCCGATGTGCAACGGGCTTGTCGAGAAGTTCAATGCTACGCTGAAGTCCACCCTGAAGAAACTGTGCAGCGAGCAGCCCAGACAATGGCATCGCTATATCAACGCCTTACTTTTCGCCTACAGAGAAGTACCGCAGGAGTCCACCGGCTTCTCTCCGTTCGAGCTGCTGTACGGAAGAACCATCCGAGGGCCGATGCACATCCTAAAAGAACTGTGGACGAAAGAAGTAGAGACCCCAGAGGTGAAGAACAGCTACCAGTACGTGTTTGAGCTACGGGAGAAGCTGGAGCAGACTCTCGAGATAGCCAGAGAAAACCTGAAGAAGTCCCAGGACTGTGGAAAACACTACTATGACCGTAGGGCTGTGAACAGGAAGTTTAAACCTGGCAACAAAGTGCTGGTGCTGCTACCTACCGATCATAATAAGTTGCTGATGCAGTGGAAAGGCCCGTACGAAGTGGAGACCGTGGTGGGGATCAACGACTACAAGGTGAAGGTCGGCCAGCATTCCAAGATATACCACGCCAACCTCCTTAAGCTGTACGTGGAAAGGCCATCAGAGACTGTGCACGCAGCCACAGCAGCTGTGACCGACAACAGCTTTGACAGCGAGGAACTGTTGGAACTTGGAGACTTCCACAGCAAAGAAGGCATCGATAATGTTAAGCTAGGACCGAGCTTGACGGAAGGTCAAACGTTGGAGCTCGAGGACCTTATGGGCGAGTTTCCCCCTAACTTCAATGATGTCCCAGGCTCTACGACTTTGGTCGAACATGAAGTCCACACCCAGACCTGGAAGGAGCATCTGCAGACCTTGAGGGAGCCGTTCCACCGTCCCGCAGAAGCCAACCTGACCGTGAGACCCAGCAAATGCATCCTGGGAGCTGACAACGTCGACTGCGTCGGACATCCGACGGAAGAGGAATACAACGGAGGATGCACTGACTCCAGGAAAGCCCACGAGATCACTGTCTTTGACCCTGGGCCGATGACGACCGCAACTGACGAGGGCGTCGATTCCTGGCGAACGAAAGAACATTGACTGTGTGGACGAATTAAGAATATTGGTAATGACAGACTTGAAAATGAAAAACGTTGACTGGGTAAATGATCTGTGAACATTGACAGTATCCAGAAAGATTTGCAGATGAGAAACATTGACTCTGTGTGAATGAACTGTGAACATTGACAATATCCAGATAGACTTGCGGATGGAAAAACATGGACTCTGTGTATATGAACTGAGAACATTGACAGTAAATGAGACAGTCTGAAGTAAGTTTTAATTCTGTACATTGTTTGTGCATTACGTTTCAACGTTGTTGAAAGAAATTGGGTAAATTTCTTCTTGAGTGGGGGGTTATGTTACGTTGAAACGCGAACGAAAGTATGTCGGAAGCGCGCACGATAGATCTAATCGTTTCGTTTTGCAAAGTATTGTAACGCGTCTCTATATTTGCGTTATCTTGTGAGAGTTAATCTAAACTACTTAATTCTGTACTTGTACGGGGAAAGGGCATGACAAACCAAACTAATAGACAAGACAAACAAGGTAGATACTAAATTCACTACATATTATATACTGACTCTGCCCTACGTTCTAGCATTCTGTACAGAAGAGCGGACTGGACGAAGCAGGAGGTCAAAGATAAGAGGGCGAGTCCTTTGTTCGTCGTGGGTTAAATACTACAAGTTTCCCAAGAAGCACCCCTCTTCATAAGGAGATGTCTCAACTCCTACGTCACTACCACGTGACTGACCAACGCCCTAGTACTTATCACGTGGTCAAGACTAATCATGGTCCCGCACACAAAGAATGTCTGAACATGTGTATGCATCATTGTCTGTCTATGTAGACTATAAACTTTACCGGCTAATGACTGCTGAGCAGGCGATGTGTATCGCACGTGCCAACGTTATACTAACACTTTGTACACCGGAGTCACTATTGTAAGCAGGCTAGACTAAGCAATCTTTAATCATCCTTTACCACTATCTCATTCCCTTGTAAAACTTTTTTCTCTAAGGTTATAATTGCCGCCGGCCTGCGAAGGAGCGTCCTCGCTCCTTAAAAATTGAGCATGAAAAAAACAAAACAAAATAAAGCAAAGAGGGTACAAAGTGACGATACTAAAGCGATCTGAGGAGGCGAAGTGGCGAAGATGAGGTAAGACTTACAAAATATAAAAAGTGCAAAAGAAAGTTGCATGCACCAAATGACAAGTAAGCACAAAACACCGAAAAACACAATCAAATAAGTCCGACGGCAAATTACTGTAAAGTTTATGTGCCACAAAAAATTTTAAGGTAGTGCAGGAACACGAAGTGAAGACCGATGGACCCAACAACAGAAACGACCAAAAGGGCTATGAGGACATTTGGCAATGAGGACACATGAGGACTGTCCCCACAAGCCAAGCAGCACCTTAAGGCGTTTACGCGTAAGTGAGCGTAAATAATATTGTAGACGGACGTGTAGACTTGCTATTGACGAAGGAACGTGGAGTGTCGCCAGAAGAAGATTGTGACGCCACCGCACCATGCAAACCTCCGTTGATGGAGAAACCGTGGTGTAGCGGACCTTGCAACCAGGATTCGACCGTAGATTATGACGAAATACGTAGTGTCTGAAAGAAGTAGTCCCACATGACGAGGCACCCAGGAGTATGCAGCAAGCGAAGGGGATGGGAGTGTGCGTTGAGGTTGAGCACACAAAGAGAATGGGAACGGAGATTACAGAATAGTAGAAGAGAAGAGCTCCAACCTCGTTTAGCGACAGTCTTTGCTCTCCCCCGTCTGTAATATAGGAACATGGGAGATGACCACAACTTTGGGAGAAGGTGGTAGAATGTTTGGTCGAGGGACATAAAGAGAGTCGTTCTCTGCATCTGAAGAAGTGGGCAAGTGGCGCAAGTTGGGGTACGGACAAGCAGTCCAAGTGGGTGTAGGTGGAAAGGAAGGGTGTGAAGATTTCAGACAATAGGCGAAGGTGGACATCGAGGATTATTGTTGTGTCGGTTCAAATCGTAGACTAGCGTAAGGTGACGACAAGGTCCAAGAATGCCAAGGCATGGAAAGGCGATGGCTGAAGATGGGAGGTACTACATGGTGTGATGGTGACGTCACTTGGCGACGTTGACGGTCGTCAAGTGATGAAGGGATCCACGAAGACTAAGGTAGATTCGAGAAATAGGTAACAGAAAGTCACTATTACACGTTGATCACTGTTACGAAAGTTTTGTTGGAAAATGTTTGTTTTTAAAGTATAATTGTCACAACCACTGCAAAGCGTCCAAGGCACTGAATATAAATATTAATTACGACACACCAAAATATGTGACATGGTAACACCGTGACGGACATTCTATAACCTGCAAACAACACCCTTGAATTAAAATCACCACAATATCTCAAAGGAACATGATAAAAATAGAAAAGCAAACAATTGATAAACTTGGTTGAAAACGGCAAAGACCGATACACAATCAACCATAAATCATTATACCACTGAAATGACAAATATGAACTAGAAGAACATGTAAAATCAACAAGTAAAAATGTGAGCAAAATATGCACAAAAGACATGAAAAAAAACCATTAAAGTGCAGAACAACCAATTTAACAAGTTGTAGAAAAAAAAACTGAAAAAGAGAAAAAAAAACTTTACAAAGTAAGGGAGTTATAACCAAGAAGTCATCAAATGATGAGCAAACACTGTGCCATGTCAAGGCAACTTCAAAAAGGCAAAGTGATAACAATAACACTAGAACTAACATGTGTGAAATAACAAAAAGTGTAAACCTTAAATAAAATATATGAGAGATACCGAGATAAACAGAAAAAGTAGAAGTAGGGGAAAATTGCTCACGAGGACGAAACACACAGATGAGGGGAGACAACTGAAGATCAGAGCACACAGAGGGAATGGATAGACACGAAAAAGAAGAGAGAGAGGTATAGGAGAACGATAGCAAAATTTGGTGATGCGTGTGTGAGCGAGGAAAAGGGTCTGCTTATGTGAGGGAGAAAGTACTACAAGACCGAGAGGTCAAGAGGTTAAAAGGTCACCTCTATGAATGAACATTCCTATCATGTGTATACTAGGAATTTCTCAGCGTATAGAAAAAAATGGTGTAAAGAGGAGAGAAAGGGGAGAGAAGAAAAAAATCGACAGACAAGAATGGTACCTAAAAAAAACGGCATCACAATAAAATAATAGGGTAAAAATAATTATGCAATAAAAGAGATGTCCAATACAAATCATTATACAATAAAATTCTTAAAGATGATATTTATAAAAAATTAAATAGGAGCATACAATGTGGAGCACAACGAAATATAAATTATCATTGATCATGGATTAAAAAAAACACACTAACGAGAGAATGTAAATAGAGAGTAATAATTCAAACATGATACATTAAAACACGAGTGAGTTGCAGTGGCCATGATACACAAACCAATGCAAAAAAAAAATTTAAAATTGAGTATACATATTAAGTCGAGCATCTGTGAGACTCATGTCTACCAGACGTAATCCATTAATTAAAAATACAGTCCATTAAATATAAAGTCATAAACGAAGAACTTGTAAATTACGTTATAGACACGGATTACAACATCAATAGTATTGCGAGTACAACATCAAGGTTATTAAACACACAACATCAACGTTACTGCACACACATTGTAAGGTTACTGTGAGAATAAGTGTCAGCAAAATACGTGTACACAAAATCATTGAAAACCCATGAAAAATTCCAATGTCATTGACATGCACATAGAACACACTGAATAAACCCAAATACAACAAAAAGTAAGTGTCATCTCTAGACATTGTAGTAAAGTGATCGACAACGTTGCTGAATAGTGCAACACACTTCAGGGAAATGAACACATGTAACAATTAGAAATTCGAATGAGTGCGTTGCAACATAAATAGATACCACAAGGAATCATAGTAATTGTAAACATTGCATGTTGAATAATAAATGAAAGTACGCAAAGATCAGTAAGGAACATGCACATGAATCAATCCACCATGTGCTGATTCGTAAAAACCCGTAATGAGCACCATTATCAAAAACAAGTAAATATAAGTGTCAACATCATGCACAAAAGGTTGACCCAAGGATTTTATCTCAACAATTGACAAAACTGTTGCCGACTGTTGCGAGAAAATATAACACACACCAATGAACAGGTCAGTTGAGGACGCTGTCGCTCTGGGTCTCCACCACATCCTCCAACATCTGGAGAACTCGCGTACATACGCTAGAGTATTGTTTATTGATTTTAGTTCTGCTTTTAATACAATCATCCCTCATAAACTGTTTGATAAACTGGCGCTGTTGAACGTCCATCTCTCCATTTGTCATTGGGTCCTTGATTTTCTGTTGGACCGACCACAGGTCGTGAGAGTCAATAAAGCCACATCATGCTCTCGAGTCCTAAATACTGGGGCTCCGCAAGGTTGTGTTTTGTCACCGCTTTTATTTACCCTTTTCACAAACGATTGTGGGTCGTCAGATCCGTCGGTGCTAGTGGTCAAGTTCTCTGATGACACTACAATCGAGGGTCTCATTTCGGGTGAAGATGAAAGTGCATATCGCGAGGAGGTCGGGCGGCTGGTTGGCTGGTGCTCCGATAACAACCTTGAGCTCAATGTATCTAAAACAAAAGAAATGGTCATCGACTTTCGCAGGAATAAAAGCACAATCTCACCTCTTATGATTAACAGTGAATGCGTAGAACAGGTTGATTCATTTAAATTTCTTGGAACGGTCATTTCCAGCAACCTGTCTTGGTACAATAACAGCATGTCCATTATCAAGAAGTGTCAGCAGCGCCTCCACTTCTTGAGACAGCTCAAGAGGCTCGGACTTAACCAGACAATACTCACGCTTTTCTATCGCGCCGTGATTGAGAGTATCCTGTGCTTCAGTATCACAGTCTGGTTTGGAGGCGCCACTTCGGGCGAGAAGTTTCAACTCGAAAGAATCGTGAAACGCGCGGCAAAAATCATAGGTTGCGATTTATTATCCCTCGCGTCCTCATACAGCACGCGTTTGGCAAGAAGGGCCAGCAACATTACTGGCGACCCATCCCATCCAGCCAACCATCTGTTCGAGCTCCTCCCGTCAGGTAAACGCTTCAGAGCACTAAAAGTTAGAACTAGCCGGTTTAGACGCAGCTTCTTCCCCGAGGCTGCCCTCTCGGTACCAGTGTCCTCTGTTATCCACATAGCATGAGGTGTTATACTTAAACGCCAATTTATTAGTTGCGATAATGTGTTAGTGGTGCAATTTTGTTTCCTTAATGTATTTTATCTCATTACGTTTTAATTTAGATACCCATGCGGGTATGCGTGAGTATGCGTGTGCGTGTGGAGGTTGCGAGTGGGCGTGCGCTTGTGCTTTACTCCTTAGAATATCTTTCTCTATTAGAGTATTTTAATGTTTTAATGTCCAGTGGAAGGTTGTTTGTTGTTGCAGAGGGACTGAATGTTTTACCGCATCACCAAAACGAAATCCTATGTATTTTGAATTCATTGGGTAATAAAGTTGACTTGACTTGACTTGACTTGACTTGACTTGACTTGACTTGACTTGACTGAACACTGCATGCAACGGTCATGCGTATCATGCCTAGCATTTCCGAGATGGATGATGAATATCGTTACCCGTTCACACAAGAACCGTAGGCAATAATTGAACATAGCATTAATGAAAAGAACTTTAATCAATTTAATCCATTTCGGATTGCAGTTGAATTAGTGACGGAGAACCGAAGCCGTCGCCTTTTTCCGTGGAGAATTACAAAAACAAGCAGCCTGACTTGAGGATGATTGAGTACCGAACTTATTTTCACGTCTCATACTGTGAGACAAGCATGCGCCGCACGCGGGAAGATGCACGATTTCTTTCGTTTGTTTATCGTAATATGTAATTCAAGCCATGTAATATCGAGATCAGGAGGTGTAACGCATGGAAACCTCCGCAAAGATAACGGAATCATTTATTTATAGTAAAATAATATTGACTAGGACAAGCTGGGAGTGTGACAAAATAAATATTTACTAAGCGCTGGCCATTAAAAAGTTCTTAGTTAACTTCCGTACGATAAATTGTAGTCTTCAACAAGTAGAACGAATAAGAACAATAAGTAGTAAGGCGAAGGTAAGGAGGATAACGGAAGAAAAGGAGGTGATGGGCGAGATAGAGTAGAGCATTAGGCGAAGGAAGAGAGGTGGGCGGAAAATAAGGAAGGGAAAAACGCCTTGGGAATAATAGAGACAAGGACAGCATAGGCCAAAAGTTCAAGAAGTCTGGGATGTTGACTAATCGAGCGGCATGAGGCGTTGTGTGATTGATGGGAACTGGTGGCGTGATAACCTGAAAAATTTGAAACAAAGTTGTCCTGGAAGAAATGAGCATATTAATGGTTAAACACAAGTCAACACCTTGAAAAGCAACTATATATTCTGTTGTCCATGATAAATTGTAGAATGAAAATGAACAATGTTAAAATTACTTCATGAGCTACACATATCGTGCTCATGTTACCTGAATGTGAAATACAATTAAGTATAGGTATTGGCAGGATTGTTACTTTAGGTCCCGTGATGACATAAGTCAGTTGCCAATGCTGGATAGTTGTTACCAGATGACCAAGATCTTTGAAGAAGATGCCATCAATCAAGCGAGCTGCATGAGTTGTCACCACTCCAGTGATGAAGGTAAGTAGAAGAAGGGAGGAGAAGAAGAAGCGACTGAAACAATTAAAGAACAGTGAACATGTGAGATAACCTATGCATGATAAGAAAACGAAAAACAGAGTTACATGTGTAACGTGAGATGAAGAAGTTTGGCCAAAGGAAGATGCTGTCTTCTGCAAGAAAAAAAATGTAAAAAAAACCATTATAAATAAGCACATTAGAAAAAGTTGAAGCTGGTCATCTGAAAGAAGAAGTGTTAAACAATTCAATACAATCTGGCAAATTATAAATAGTAGTTATATAAAAAGCAGTAGTCCGTACTAATCAAACTGGTAATGTACCCCAAGTATGTCTTCTGTCATACGTACGAATTTATTCTTCAACTTAGAACTGAATTCTGTCACATCACAAAAGAATTGAACCCGTAAATAAAATGATGGAACGATACTTATCAATCCGTATCATGACTAACGTCACGAAGTGACGAAAAGCTTGTCGGCCGCCAAACCTTTGCATGAAACGGAGAGGAAGGTATCATCAACATCGGTTCTGCAACTTAAAAACTGAATAAAAGATTAGACCCATCATCATACACACCAAGTATGATGTAAATCAATCAAACACATCGAAAAGCATGCAAGGCCACAAACATCACTGTAAACAAGTGATCATGTTATTATTTCCCAAGCCTCCTACAAGCCTGGATACAGTAAGACTCAATGCAAGTATTGCAGAGTCATCCCCCGTCTGTATTTAAGGTACACCATAATGTACCTTTACCCAGTACAACATTAGTGTATTTGTTCACTGTAGTGTCCCTGTTTACACTAGAATTCGTACCACCTTATGTACGACAGCATCACATCGCATCGCATAGATCCTTAATACTTGACGTACGTCGTCACGTACGTTTAATTTCCATCGTCATGGAACGTCTCATCACTACACATACTTAGTGATTTCCCCACATTTATTGTACTTATTAGCGCACATTTCAGCTTATGCGCACGAATTGGTACCTTGTATATCAACATCCTCATCGTCATCATCATCATCATCATCATCATCATCATCATCATCATCATCATCTTCATCATCATCATCATCATCATCAACATCTTCTTCATCATCATCATCATCATCATCATCAACATCATCTTCATCATCATCAGTCAAATGAATGCTTAAGCAGTGCATTCATTTGCTTCATCGTTTTCGTAATGAATGAAAACACATAGTAAACATTATCAGTGCTTTATCAACAAGGTGTGGGCTCCAAAATATGACCCTCATTGACTTATATAGTCTGTCATGCAAGACAAGTATTACACCATATGAACCACAATAAAAACAAATATGTATACTTTGTACAATCCTTAGTGTAATTAGTTTGAACATAGTCCGGATTATGATCGCACTTTTAAACACCTAGGTAATCACCGTTTGCGATTTCGACGTCTCGTACGCCCTTGCAAAGTTTTATTTACATGAAATTGCTGAATTAACTTTTCAAACATGTTAGTCGTGGGTTCCCACGTAGTGTTCGAGTACCCTCGCCACTTAACCCTATAGTATCTTTGTCCATTTCTCATCCTTGTTGCAAGCAATCGTTCTACCTCATACACAGGCTCTTCAATATCTGTACTTGACGATGATACCACCGTATCACCTTGAGACTGACCTGTGCTCGTTACCTGCGACCTGTTTTGAGAAATACGTTTAGGAGGTACATTCATTTGTGACGTTCGACCCTTCTCCTGGGATCGAATATCACTAGTTTCATCGTTCTGCTGTGTAGCTTTGTGAGACTGAAGGGAGCTACACACGAGTACACTTAAGGAGGCTACACAATGAGTTTAATTACTTTCTTCCGTCTACACACCCCGGTTTTCACTGCCATCATGTAGTTTCACAAGTTGTGTATCACTAACTTTGGTAAGGGCGATATCGGCATAAAGAGACAGATAACAGCATGTGCTCTAAGTTTACGCATAGCTTCCCTGACTAACAGATAAGGTCAAAGGGTCACTGCTGAGGCCAGGCACTTGCCCTGCCGTGATTAATTATAGTCTACCACTGCCCTCACATAGCCTACGAACCTTGACGTAGCTAATGAGAAGAGAAATACCGTCTTAGTCGGCGTGCACCGACCAGTCCTCTTCTATCCATTATTCTATGAAAAAACTTTTCCTCTGTCTGGCGGACAAGGAATTGTAGCGTCTGTCCAGTGAAAAATCCCAGTCGTCTCCCATCTTACACACTAAAATTTTCTCACTTAAAAAGAAATTAATTCAACCAAAATTTTACCCTGATAACTAGACAAACCGCAGGTCCGCCAATGTAACGCGTCTCTATATTTGCGTTATCTTGTGAGAGTTAATCTAAACTACTTAATTCTGTACTTGTACGGGGAAAGGGCATGACAAACCAAACTAATAGACAAGACAAACAAGGTAGAATCAGTCTCACTGCCGTTCCAAAAGGGTTTGCCACGCGCTCAAATAAAACACAATAAACTACAGCTTGTCTCCATTTTTTATACAATTTTAATAATCTAACTAATACGTGTCAACCAAGAAACATAAAACTCGCATGTACATATATTCTAACTAACAATGCAAATAATAGTCAAGTAAATTCATTGTTTCTTACCGTATCTTTTTATTTTCTTTCGCCCTTCGTTCCTCCATTGAAAACACGAACTTTCACCCTATACTAACAGTAATAGACTAAAACAGCAGTCTAAGCTATGCACACACCCTTAGAACCGACCGGCCCTAACTTATTTATCAGCTCATTTACTGATTAACTTTCAATCTCACTTTTGCCTCTAAATAACCAAATCACCAATTAAACAACTACTAAATGCAAGCCACCAAGCTTTGTAGTAATTATCCTACACACATCCTAACCCATTATGCACAAGAGAAAAGAGCCCGCAGTCTCTTTACATTACTAAATTCACTACATATTATATACTGACTGCCCTACGTTCTAGCATTCTGTACAGAAGAGCGGACTGGACGAAGCAGGAGGTCAAAGATAAGAGGGCGAGTCCTTTGTTCGTCGTGGGTTAAATACTACAAGTTTCCCAAGAAGCACCCCTCTTCATAAGGAGATGTCTCAACTCCTACGTCACTACCACGTGACTGACCAACGCCCTAGTACTTATCACGTGGTCAAGACTAATCATGGTCCCGCACACAAAGAATGTCTGAACATGTGTATGCATCATTGTCTGTCTATGTAGACTATAAACTTTACCGGCTAATGACTGCTGAGCAGGCGATGTGTATCGCACGTGCCAACGTTATACTAACACTTTGTACACCGGAGTCACTATTGTAAGCAGGCTAGACTAAGCAATCTTTAATCATCCTTTACCACTATCTCATTCCCTTGTAAAACTTTTTTCTCTAAGGTTATAGTATTCAATAATGGAGTTTATTTACTTTTGATTTGAGTTTGCATTGTTGTTAGGAGAGGCTTTGTATAACGTTGATGATTTGCGTTAGTCGATATTGTTGGAGAATTTTCGGGATCTGCATGTTTATTACTGTCGATAGAAATTTCCCGATGGATATCGAAGGTCGTGAATGTTCCCGGAAGTAGAGGAAATGTGTATGACGTAAGCCAGTGATGACGATCTTTAGTTCGATTGGTGGCAGTGCGTCATTTCTACCGTGTACCAAATTGTTCGAGAAGAGAGAGAGGTTATTTAATCGTGTGCCGAGTTGCTGTTGAGAGATAGTAAAGTTGTTGATAGTGATTTGGAGAGTTGCTGTGAAAGTTGTTGAGTTGAGTTGAAAATTGTATGCAGTTGTTGATGTGTGCTGAATAAAAGTGGAAAACTTCATACGACGACTCTGTGACTTGTATGCTGTTTGGACGGGTTGCGTGAATAAACGAATCTGAGTTACACCTTATCAGGAATTCAGCATTGGGGCTGAATCGGATACTGATAAAGAAAAATACCATCATCGAACTGAGTGTAACAGTCGATATTATTGGAGAATTTTCTAGAATTACTTGTTTACTATCGATCGAAACATGTAGATAAATCTAGTAGTAGCTAGGAGATTCTTCTAACCTAAATAAAGTTGTATGACGTAAGACAGTGCATAGTTCCGGTGACGAGCTTTATTTGGATTGGGCGTTATTGCCTCTTGCTGGAATGTTCGAACTTTCTCTCGATTGTAGAGAGACTCTATAGACGGTGCAATGTATCTCCTTAGGGAGTGGGAAAAGCGATTGAGCGATCGTGTATGCAGTTGTTGATTTATGCTGAATAAAGTTGGAAAACTTCATACGACGACTCCTGCCTTGTTGCTGAGTGAACAGGTTGCGTGGATTGACACTTATCAAGATTCAAGCATCGGGGCTGAATCAACCATGGATAATAACAACAACCGTGTAACACTCCCTCCCCATCCTCTGTCCAGTCCCGGTGTCATAGCCTGTCTCTACATACCACATCTCCACTCATTCGCTGGGAGCGGTCTGTGGAACGGTGTCACGCGGTTTCCGGTGTGACATCGTCAAAGTTCCTAGTATCTTAGTTGGGCTGGAAGCGACTGGGAGCATTCTGATTGGTCGACGCATGACAAAATTCGACGCATGCGCACAGTGCTTTCGTGAAAAAGAATATCGTGAAAAAGCCGGTCCTATTTGACCTGGCGCATTCGCAAAGGCGCCCGGTTAAAGTAAGACACCCGGAACTTTGAGGACGTGACACCGGGTTGGACTAGGGCTGTTCCTTTAGTTTGTTATTCCTGTCCTCCCTCCTCTGCGCCATTTTCTTCACCTTTATTGGAAAACACACTTGTTCAAGCTAATAAAAAAATCAGACAACTGTATTTATTTATTTATTTATTTATTTATATTTTTTACATGTTTTTCTTAAAGTTCTCGCGGTCCCCACATTCCTTTCAGTTCTTCTTAATCATTTAAGGAAAGTGTTAATCTTGTTGCGTTCATCCCGTATGTCGCTGCTGTGTGGCCTTGTTATCAAGCTTGTCACGCTGCACCTGTTGCCTTAGACGTGACTTTGCATTGCTCCCAAGACTTGCTAATCGCCCTCCGGCCGCCATCATCTTGTTACACTTCCATGGGACGCGTTAGAAGAGGGTATACAGACAAAGAGACACATACAAAAATGAGATAAATTAAGTAATTAAGTAAATGACATAAATAAATAAAACTAACATAAATTAGGTAACATTAACTAATTAATTCATAAATTAAATTAAGTAATTAAGTAACCACATAAACCAATAAACAAGGATATGACGTATAAAGTCTGGAGTACTCGAGAGCAGTTCTGACATCTGTAGTTGTTCCCTTGAGTACACCCACCCACTCCCCAAACCTACCCACCCCGTACCCATACCCGCCCTACCCATAAGTGCTGTCAGGATTGAAACAGTCGTAGAGATGGGTGACCAAGAAGGGTTTAGGTACACAAACATGACAATTACAGTTGGCGGTTGCGTGCAACGTGTAATAATAACCCGTGTTTTGATACTTTGCCCTGTGCTCTGCAGATAAACCAATTGTCGATGTGCTTCACCTTGAGTGTGATGTGCTCGCTGCGTTGCACTCTACGTTATCACCTTTCAGTTTTAATGCGCTGGAATCACTCCAACCCTTCTGCACTCAGAACTATACTGGCTTCCTTCAACCGGCTGGACTTATCAGCAATTTAAAAAACAAACAAACATTGTACCATGTTGTTTTTGCTCAATGAAAAGCGACAGACCCTATGTATTTTTATATAACATAACACCCGGTTTTGTTTTGTCGTCTCTCTCTCTCTCTCTCTCTCTCTCTCTCTCTCTCTCTCTCTCTCTCTCTCTCTCACAAACAAAATATTGGTTCTGCGTCTTTGCCTTCATTGAAATTTTTCTTCTCATTTGTTTCTGTCCTCTTTCAAACTCCCCCCCCCCCCTTTCCCGTTCACAATCCTTTTTATTAATACTGTATTTGTTTTATGTAGTTAATTAACGAATGTATGCTTTATAATATACTACTAACGTATCCACTTTCTTCTTATGTTTCAGGTATGTATGCTGATTTACTTACGGGATATAAGAGACGTTAACGTGGAATCGTGAGTACAGTTCGCATGACATTGCATTCATCTGTTGTGTATTGTAAATGTATGTTTGTGCTGTACATGTGGGGGTGTCTCATTAACTTCATTAAGCATACTTCAGAAAGTGCAATGGCTGCTCCAGCTTACAGAGAGAGGGAAGAAGGGAGGGACTTTATACTTTAGAATGGTTTATCGAATAAAACAATTTGCTCATATCAAGGGCATGAGTGGGGGTGGGGGGTGGGGTACAATGGGGATATTAAGAATAAATAAATCAATCACAACAATTAAATCATCTATTTTGCTTGCAGATTATGAATATAGTTGTTTATAAAGTCTGATATTTATATATCATTCTTATATGCATATATATATATATAAATCACTTTATTATGCAGATCCAAACTCAACATTTATCACTTCATTTATCGATTATGTGAATTCACGCGCTTTCTCTCATATTAACACATCCACTCACGACTTCCAGGCACAACAAAAATATTTTTAATGTGTACAGCCTTCTGCCTTCTACTCGTTGTTTTCTCTCCTTTGGAAACATTTGTAAATAAACCACGCCGTCTCCCTGTTCATTTTTTCATCTATGCGTGCCATCATCTGAGCAAAATGTCTTTCCTGATTGAAAACATTCACCTCTTTAAATGTATTTGGATGAAATCTGTTATACATTTCATAAAAACATACCTGTGCAGCTCCGTTTATTCATCGATAGGGCAGAAAGGATAGTCATTTAACAAACACTGTGTAACGTATCCATTCCTGTGTACTTTCAGGTTACTAATACCTAGCCTCAGTCGTACAAACTAGTCTCTAAAACACTTCTGCTTAATATAGTCCAAGTAAATTTCTTTTTTGAAATTGGTCTTAATCTGCCTTCACTGACTGAATCTGGTACTATCATTTAAGGCTGCATTCCAGTCTTGTTCGTCGATTTCAACGAGTCTGTGTTTAAATGGATAAATTAGTTTTTTCTCCTTACCTACACCATGGGACAGCGATACAAAGGCAAGGCCAGTTCTTTCTAAAAGATATCTCAGTTCAGGCATCCAGTTATGTTTCCCATTACTGCTCTCTGTACACATCATGCGATGCGCTTGCTTTGGGAGCCGAGTGTCATCCATCCTCAACAGTCTGAGCCAGTATTTCAAGGCTTTGATATAATCATTTAATCTTAATGTGTATCTTCCCAAGTCACCATAGACC